>JAJEJO010003011.1:583037-599104 GCA_020662805.1 Glaucomys volans
GTGTCCCTGAGTTCAATCCCTGGTTCAAAAAAAAAAAAAAAAGACTTAATTGTTTTAGATGAATGTTAGGTTCACAGTACCAAGAGGTAGGTACAGATTTCCCATATACCCTCTCTCCACATTTGCACAGAATCCCCCTCTCTTCACATTCCCCATCAAGATGGAACCCTTGTTATAAGTGACAAAGCCACAGTGATACATCATCCTCTCCAAAATCCATAGTTCATATTAGTGTTCACTCTTGGTGTTGAACATCCTGTGAATCTGGACACATATGTCATGATGGGTGACCACCGCTGTTGTATCATGCAGAACAGTTTCATTGCCTTAAAAATTCCATGTGTTGCACCTGTCGTCTATCAGTTTTTATCTGATTAAAAGAAAGTTTCTCAAAATTGAATAAGTTCACAACCTGGTCTAGACATCCCTACTAGTCTGGGAATGGATGCACTGCATCATTCTGGGAGTCAACCAAGAAGAACTGGTGATTGGGATCAGAGCTAGAGACAGATTGCTTTGGATGGCTCTGGGGGTCTTGTATTATGTGTGATGTGTCTCCCCAGATTGAGGCTCTGCCAGCCTCATTTCTAAGCATATGCTTCTCGAACTTTCTCACAATAAATACAAATACCCCCAGTTAGTAAAGGTCCTCTTCTCCTGTTTCCTCACTACCAAGATCAAATCATCATTATTTTCCAGGTCATCTCAAAAACGATGAGCTCAGCTTTGAAGAGCATGTGTGAGAGACAGGACAAATCAAGTTGGGAAGTTTTTAGAAATCAGCTCAAGAGACCAAAAAAGAGAAGACACTGATGGACAAAAACAGATCCACCAAGCCTACATTTGGGTTTTTTTTCTATGCCCTGAAAATCCTATTCACATCTTCTCCCAGATTTCCTTACACAGAGACATCAGAGAAATAGCATTCCCTCCACCCAAATGTGGCCCCACTGAGAAAATACCCAAAGGCAACGTTTGGGATCAGAGACAAGTCATTTGCCAACTGTGAATAAGCAGAGTCAACAGGAGAGCAGGATGTGTGCCATCCTGAGGTGGTTGACCGTGCCAGGCTAAGCCAGGGGATGCGAGGCAGACGTTTCTGCCACGTCTTCTCAAGGGATACTCATCTCACTGGAAGGGATCAATCTCCCTGGAGATTTTCACGTTTCTAATAAAAAGCCCAAACCTCTCCCTCTACATGCAGCAGTTTTCCAGGGTTTTGAAAATGGCTGTCACCAGTCCAGAGCCTCCGTGTGCCTCCTCTAACCCTCTCCCGAGACCTGTACACAGAAGGGGTCTGTTGGCCGCACATTCTTAACTAGGGTGGCCCTGCAGGCTTGTGCTCTGCCCAGCCTGAGCCTTTGCCCCTGCCAGCTGGAGCCCCGCAGCCTGCTGCCATATGGAGAGTGTTAGACTGGTTCACATTCTTCCAGGCCGTAGAGGAATTCAGACCACCAGGGCGCCATAAATTAAAGACTGCCAGCACCCGCTCTGTTGGGCCTTCTCCAGCACAGCATTCCGCTCTGCCCATCTCCAGTTGGTTTGACTTGGTACATTTCCCAAAAACAAGGGCCAGGTGTCCAGCACTGCCAAGCTGAATGTCATTTCCATTTTGGATGGAAATTAGCAATTCAAATTTAATTCTACTTTAAATCTTTCAGAATCATTTGTAAAGATAACCTGATTTTCAGTAGAGCTAGATGATTCTGACGATAGTTCCCTGTTTGTGGTAGACATTCCATGAAGGTTGATTGATTTTTTTTTAAATCATCAATTCTTTCTACTAGGGATAGTTAGGTGATCAATTTTAAGCTTAACTGGGAAGCACACCAATTTTATTAGGCTGAGTAAAACATGACCTAGAAGATTCAAGTAAAGAAGTCAATTAACACAGTGAACAATCCCTCAAGTCCCAAAGACACCCCCTCTCGGTGTTGGTGTCAATGCCTCTGTGTGTTTAGTAATCACAGGGTTCCTCCAACACTACCTTCTAAATTCCAGAAAGCCAGGGCTTTTGTGAGGTTGCTTAGCCATCATGATCCCTAATTCAAAAGCATTACCGCAGACTCCACTATCTCTCGGACGTCTTGAATCTAAATGAGCTAAAATACTAAACAGTATATTGACCATTCTTGTTCCGAGAACTCCAAATCAATAGCCTCTCAAATCTAATAGTGTTAGTAACAGAACTGTCCATTCACTCACAGAAATAAGGATGCATGCAGTTAGAGTCTAAAGTGGGTTAGGAGATAATTAAATCAACACTGTTCGTCTTCCTGAGGACTGACTAAAAAAGATGAAAGAAAGGAAGAAAAGGTTGAAGACGAACTCCAAATTTGTTTACTGACACGATTTTTTGTAGAATCCCAGTGTGAAAACACTGCACGATGACGCTCCACCTTTCTCCTCTTTGCTACCATGACACTGACTGTAGTGAAGAGGGAGAGAGGGCCACTGCCACACCATTCAGGTGTGCACACACACCTTGGTCCTCCACATGGCCGCCATGCTGGGTGCACTCCCTTGTGGAAGCTCTGGAAGCGCCCTGGAGTGGCACAGCACACAACCCAGCACTTCACTCAGGAAGTCAAAAGGAACAAAACCACCCTAAACCAAGCTTCCTTTAGTTCAGTTTATAGATGTCCAAGAGTGTCCTGAATTCATCCAGGTATTTATTTAGAAAACAAATGGGTATCCTAAGGATTTTCATGAATTAAAACATTTCAGTTAGCTGGACTCGGTGGCCCTCACCTGTAATCCCAGTGGCTCAGGAGGCTGAGGCAGGAGGATTAAAGCCAGCCTCAGCAAGAAGCAAGGTGCTAAGTAATTCAGGGAGACCCTGGCGCTAAATACAATGTGAAATAGAACTGGAGATGTGGCTCAGTGGTCAAAAGACCTGCATTCAATCCCCAGTACCGCCCCCACTGCAAAAAATTCAGTTATACGCAAGGTAGAAAACATCCATGTGCTTCACTCACATTTCCAGAACCTTGTGGTTGAAAATATATTATGAGAATTTTTTTTAATTACTGCCTGCCAGTAACTCTCAGCCTAGGGAAAATGGATTTTAAAAATGCAATCCACACTTCAATTTCTTTCTTTCTTTCTTTCTTTTTTTTATTTTTTTTTATTTTTTTTTTGATGCCAGGGATTGAACCCTGAGGCACTTAACCATTGAGCCACATTCCCAGCCCTTTCTTTATTTTTTATTTAGAGATAGGGTCTCGATAAGTTGCTAATGGTCTTACTAAGTGGCTGAAGTTGGCTTTTTGAACTCATGATTCTCCTGCCTCAGCCTCCCAAACCACTGAGATTACAGGCATACTGAGTCCAGCCATACTCCTATTCTTTTAGTCTGAAAGTAAGATTAGGGATTAAATAGGTATTATAGATACTGGTGAAATAAATAAGGATAAACTTAAAGCAATGTTTGCAATACAAGGATTTCTACCAAAATACTCACTTAATATTTAGAAATTAGCACAAATATATCAACTCAATCTATTACCTAAAAACACTTAGTGATTTAATGTAAACATCTTCTTTTTATTCACCACAGGGCAATAAATATAATCCAGATCCCATTTTCCCTGCAATGTACTGATTTTAAATGAAAAAATTAAAATTGAAGCAAATTGATTCTTCAATCTTGGACCACTAGGGGTAACAAAATGCATTAAACGTATCGAATGCTTTCTCACTAATTTATTAAAATAAGCAAATTTCTATCTGGTATGTAAGTAGCTTGGAAGTCATCCCTCCTTCCAAATGACTAGGGAAAAGCTGAAAAAAATTGAAAAATTAACACTTGAGATGTGTAGAGAAGGAAGGTCTCAGGGCAATGTGGCCACAAATGGAAGGGAATAAAAGGTGGTGTCAGAGCATCAACACTTACCTTATACCAGGGACTCAGGAGGCCGAGGCAGGACGAGTACAAGTTCAAGGGCAGCCTCAGCAATTTAGTGGGGTCTTGTCTCAAAAATAAAGAATAAAAACAGTTGGAGATGTGGCTGAGTGGTAAAGCACCCCTGAGTTCAATACTCTCTCTCATGAGAGAGAGAGAGAGAAAAAAAAAAAAAAGATCTTAAGAGCAGAAACCTGCACAGAACTAGAATCAGGGTATAGGAAACTGAATCATAATTAACAGTGTCGAAGGTTCAATGTGGGTAAGTTTGAAAGTTAAAAACCCCAGAGGAAAATCAGTAAGGACACTGCTAAAACCAACACCATCCGTTAACAGCGTGTATTGACATGCATGTTAGTTAAGGTCTTGTTCCTGTGATAAGAATAAATTAGAGGAGAAAAAGTTTGTCTGTCTCATGGTTTCAGAGGTTCATTCCATGGTGGGCCAACTTGCTTACTCTGGATCCAACATGAAGCAGAACATCATGGCAGAAGGGCATAGTGGAGGGAAGCTCCAGCCACACCCCATCTGCCCACAGTTACCACCAAGCCATTCAAACTAGGATGGACTGATTAGTTGTCAGGGCTCATAATCCAATCATTTTACTCTGAATTTTTCTGCATTAATACAGGAACTTTTGTGGGCCACCTCATATCCGAACATACCAACATGCATAGACTACATCCTCTAACTCTAGCAGATATACATTCTTCTCAAGTTCACATGGAACACAGAATACATGCAAGGCAATGAAAACCTAACAAATCTGAAAGAATAGAAATTATACAATATTTGATCTCAAGCCACAATAGTCAGGGGGTAGTTGAAAAAATCCCAAATACATGGAGATTCAAAAACCTACTTCAAAATAGCATGTAGGATCAACAAAAAATATCAAGAAAAATTAAATTGCTTTTTAATTAAATGAAAACAAAAACACAACAAAATCTATGTTATACACCAAAAGCAGTGCTTTGGGGAAATTCATAGCATTGGATGCATATTTGAAAAAGAAGGAAGATCTAAAATTAATAATCTAAGCTAATACCTTAGAGAACTAGAAAAAGAAGAGCTAATTAAATCCAAAGTACACAGAATAAAGTAAATATTAGAGCAGAAATCAATGAAATAAGGGAAAAAACAAATCAATAGAGAAAATCAACAAAACTGAAAGCTGGTTCTTGGAAAAATATTAAAACCAATAAGCTACTAGCCAAGAAACTAAGGAAAAAACAGAGAAGACAAGAGTTAATAATAACAGAAACTAAAGGCCATCACCACAGATCTTGTGGACATTTAAAAAATAATGAAGAACATTACAAACAATTGCATAGGCTGGAATATAGTTCAGGGGCAGAGCATTTTCCTAGCAAGATAAGGGCTGGAGTTTGATTCTCTGCACTGAAAACATGCACACACACACACACACACACACACATTCTGTGTTGATAAACTTGATGAAATGGATTCATTTCTTGAAAATATTATCTTCTAAAACACAAAAACAAGTAGACAACTTGAATATGGGCATACTTACTTTAAAAAATTGAGCAAATAATCATTACCTTCTAATAGAGAAAACACTAAGCCCAACTGATTTAACTCATGATTTCTATCAAACATTTAAGGAAAAAATTATGCCAAATCTCTACAACCTCATTTGGAAGACAGAAGCAAAAGGAATACATCCTAAGTAATTCTATAAGACCATCTTTTTCCAAGTATGCAAACCAGTGGAATAAAAAAAATTAGTGGAATAGAAAACTAGATCAACATTTCCAATGGACAGAGATAGAAAAATCTTCAACAAAATATTAGCATATCAAATCCAACCATATATTAAAAGAATCATATATCACAACCAAGTGGAATTTATCCCAGAAATAAGAAAGACTGGCCAGCATTAGAAAATCAATTCATCTATTACATTACTAAACTGTGTACAAAAAAAAAAATCTTTAATTAAAAAAAAATAAGCCAGGTGCAGTGGCACATCCTTGTAATCCCAGTTCAGACATCAAGTTTAGGCCAGACCAAGCAATTTAGTTAGACCCTATTTTTTAAATAAAAAAATTTAAAAGGGTCAGGGACTTAGCTCAATAATAGAGTGTCCCAAAGATCAATTCCCACTATGACCCTTCAAAAAGAAGAAAAATTATATACTCATAAAAACAGATGCAGAAAAACTATTTAACAAAACCTGGGCTGGGGATATAGCTCAGTGGGCTGGGGATATAACTCAGTTGGTAGAGTGCTCGCCTCGCGAGCACAAAGCCCTGGGTTCGATCCCCAGCACCGCAAACAAAACCCAACAGCCATTCATTATACAAATCTCACAACAAATTAGGAATATACAGGACTTTCTTGAATTGACACATAGCATCTACAAAAATCCTATTGTTCACATCATACTTAATAGTGAGAAACTAGAAATTTTTTCACCAAAATCTCAAACAAAAAGAATGCTCCCACTCATCACTCTTTTCCCACCTTGTTCTGGAAGTTTTAGCAAAGTTAATAAGACAAGAAAAGTAAATAAAATGTATAAAATTGCAAAAAAGGGGGAAACTGTTTCTGTTAAACCCTGAATAAACTGGGGATAGAAGGACTATACCTCAACATAATAAAAACTTAAAGTGACAAACCCAAAGTCAACATCATAGTAAATGGGAGAAATTGAAAGCATTTTATCTAAAATCAGGAACAAGACAAGGATATCTACTCTCACCAGATATTCAATCTAAAACTTGAAATTTTAGTTAGAGCAAATAGACAAGAGAAAGAAAGAAAATGGTTACAAATAGGAAAGAAAGAAGAAAATTATCTCTATTTGTAGATATGATCCTATATTTAGAATCCCCTAAAGGCTCCAACAGAGTACTTCTAAATCTGATAAATTCAGCAGAGTAGCAGGACACAAAATCAACAGTTTTTCTATACACCAATAATGAACTCCCTCAGAGAGAAATCAGGAAAACAATTCAAAATTTACATAAAACAGGTAGGAATAAATCTATTCAAGGAAGTGAAAGACATCCTTAAGGAAAATTGCAAAACACACACACACATACTCAAAAAAAAAAAAAATTGAAGAAGGCCCTAGAAGATAGACCATGTTCATGGATAAGCAGAAAGAATATCACTAAAATGATAATATTACCAAAAGTGATCAATGCAATTAATTTAGAACTAGAAAAAAATCCTAAAATTCATATTGAAGAACAAAAGACCCAGAACAATCAAAGCAATCCTAAGCAAAAAGAACAGTATTGAAGGCATTACAATATCTGATTTCAAATCATACTATAATCATAGTAACAAAAACACCATGTAACTCTAGGGAAGAAGAACAATGGATAAGAGTTTCTCTCAGACAGCAGGATTAGGGCTAAACAAAAGAACTCATCCCACTGTCAGTCATAGCTTCTCTAGAACACCTGGCCAACACTCATTCTTGAATGCTATGGATCAATGAATGAGTATTGCTTGACTTCCATGTTTTTATTCACTTCTGTCTCCAAGACTATGTTGTAGTTACCCTCGCCTGTCTTATATCACTGCTACAGTGGGGGAGACATAGATGACTTGTCCATTGGGTCATAAGTTTCTTAGACACTGAGAAGTCCCTTTGAGTTTTGGGGACAGCAATGATCATCTGCCAGAATTCTGGACCTTGGGCTACAAGTACTGGCTGGGTTTAGACACTGAATTTTCTCCTTTGGGGGTGGGTTAGAAAATTCTGGTTAGGAAAAAGAGTGAAGATATATTATGCTAAGAATATGAATATCAAAGTCATACACCTCTTTCCATAATATAGAATCACCATTGTAAATTGCTGGCAATAGCCACAGATGACATTCCCCAGTCCCTCTATTTTGCATTCAGGGAGGGCCATGTGCATGAACATGAACAGCAATATATGTGTCACTAAGAAAACAAGGCAGGAAAAACTGAGATGCATATTCTTCATTTTCTCCTTTATCCAGTAGCAAGGCCCCTAGGTGATAGTAGAGTTATAAGATCTTCAGGAGCCTGGGACTGTAAATCCATTGACCTTGAATTTTATGTGGGCAAACAGAAAATTCTTGGCATGTCATGAACTGAAATATTGAGGTTCATTTGTTGTAGCTCCTTTGTTACTCTAAAACAAACTTTTAAGCTCTCTCCTATTGATAGCCCCTAGGTTCTTTTCTTAAAAATTGCCCTTACCTCCCTGAAGGTTATAAAGGCAAGGATAGAGAGTAACACCTCCCAAATATCTCCCAATGCACACACACACACACACACATGCACACAGCTGCATTTGCCTATAAAGGCTCTCAAGTGACTGTAAGCAGAAGATGAGTTCCAAAATGACCACCTCTGCCTCAACTGATATGCATTACACAGCATTCTTTGATTATTAATGGTGATGATGATGATAAAGATAACATATTTTAAAGTGAAAATTCTTGACTTCCCATTAAACTATGTCTTAGTTAGCTCAATCTACTGTAACAAAATGCCATAGACAACATCATCTATTTTTCACAGTTCTGAAGGCTGGAAGTCCAAGGTCAGAGTGCCAGTGTGGTTGGGTTCTGGTACCTTCTGTGTCCTCACATGATGCAAAGAGGGTGGGTGAGTTCTCTGGGTCCTTTGATCAGGACACTAATCCCATGTATGAGGCCTTCACCCTCATGACTGATCACCTTCCAGAGGTTTACCTCCTACACTATCTCTCTGAGGGATAGGATTCCAACAAATGAACCTCGACAGGGCCAGATTGTTATTCAGATCATAACAATGGAGATGATGATGTTGGTTTGTTTTGTAACAATGATCCTTGATGTTTGCCTCAATCATGATGTAGAATTATTAGGATTAGATATGGTTTTCTCTAAATTCCTCTATAAGGAGATAAAAGAAAATCTGAGAACTGGGGATCAGCGAGTCTCAATGAGTGGAAGTCACACACCTGGATAAAAGTTTCAGATTTGATATCCAGCAGTTTGCACCTAAGTGTTTACTAGCTTTCCACCTAACTGTCTTCTGCTCAGAGAACTTCCCTGACCCCTGCCAGGTGGGGAACTCTTTCTGGAACTGAGTATCTGCGTCATGACACTCTGGCTCCTTTTCCTTTTTGTCTTTTCCAGCAGGAAGCAAACCTCCTGTGTGCAGGACTTTCATCTCACTCAGTGGATACTCATTTTTTTGAGGAAGTAGGTCATCAGGTCTGCAGTGGGCATTCAGTCAGGAGTTGCTGAATGAATAAATAGTGTGGTGTTCATGGCTTCATTCCAAAATGGAAAGAGCCCCATCAAACTTAAAGCTAGAAATGTATACTTATTCTTTTATAGAGTGGCCCTAAAATTGCTCTATACATCTTTGAGCTTTGCCAATATTTACCTCCCAAATAGGTATACTAACATTCAGAGAGTGCCTGGTTTTCTTGCTAGAATTAGTAGACGCTAACTAGCTCCCTCAAACCTGGAGGGTGTGATGGATATTCACGGCAAGAAGACACCTCTTCAAAGATCCCCCAATTGGGAAGCCCATTACTGAGCACACGACCTAATAAGAAGTTGGGTTTTTCCTTTGTGAAATCCTACAGACCTTCCCTTATGAGGTTCAATCATCCCTGAAGCAGCCTCATCCTGCCCACACACTTTGGCATCCAGAACCCCTTTGGGAATAAGGAAAAGGAGTTTGATTATTACAGTGCATTTGGACTTGAGATGAAGACATTATCCTACACATGCATTTTCTGAGTCCAAAGTAAATGTTTAGTGACTAGTGAACTATTTAAGGTATTCAAGGAGAATAAATCTTAGACATTGGTGAGAGAAATCAGGAAAGACAGAAGAGGTCTTTCATTCCCAGGTATTTGGTTAAGCATTGAACCTGAATCTCTGATGGCAGATAAATTTTATATATCTTGTTCTTACTAATGAAACAGTTGAAGCCCTTTGAGGAGCCACCTGGAATCCATCAGGCCCAGGAGTCTCTCCGTTGGAAGAAACTCTAATAGGCCTCTGTGCTAAAGGCCTTGCCAGTCCTTGGGCAGGTGGCCCCACCCAACCCCTGACCTCAGCAGCCTCAAATCCTACAGGGGATCTAACCCATCTAATTTGAGCACAGATTCCACTGCCCAGAGTCCCTGCTTAATTTCAGTATAGCAGCAGCAGTATTGATTTTTGAAGAAAATCTTAAATATTACCTGACTGTAACTGTTTTCTATCTGCTTATTCACAAGTGACCAAGTTTGGGCAAAATGATTTATTACATCTGAGAGATTGATTTATATACCAGAATGCCAGTGCACCTGTTGATAATATTAGCTGTAGCTGGAGAAATACTGGGTATATGCCAAATGATCAATAAAACACTTTCTTAGAATTCAAGCCCTTCAAAAATTCTGTTTCGGGGTATTTTTTAATTTTATCAAGTCATCAATTATGATATGTTCTTAGGTAATTTCCCTGGAAATTGAAGGCACTGAAATTACTTGGCATGTTTCTGTGATGTGAAGCTACTACTATTGACAAGTTCAAAGACATTCTTAATTAGCTGTAGGGTTTACTAACCCCACAAAGTCACTGGACCCTTTAGTTGAAGTTGCAGGCTAATTTAGCCTACAGAGCAAAAACAAATAAAAATCAGTTTATAGCTGATATGTTTTAAAAATGCTTTGGCAAATGTAAATGTTTCCCAGAGGAAAAGAAATCCTTTATTCTGATTCATGAAGTTATTTTTATAACAATGACCTATTTTTTAATGAGTGATGAGCACATAATCACATTACCCAAGAACATACAGTTCTTCTGATCATGTCCCAAGGATCAAGAAATTGCTCAAGGAAACAGTACCAGTTTATTTGAAAAGCTGCAAGCCATCTGCTTCCGATGCAATGATCAATTAAAAGTTCAGGCTGACGTGCAGATTCCCTGACCTCAGCACTATGCTGATCCACCTCATGATACGAAGCCTGGTTTTGCTGAACTCTGAGCATGTAAGAATTGATTTTCCTCCATGAGTTCATTTCCACTGTGAAATCTGAGGTTGGATTTTCAATGCAGAAGAAATTAAGTTGTTACAAGCACCAAGATTTAATATGTCTGGAAGCATGCAATCAGATTATTTTAAAGGTCTTTCAATGACTACCTGAAAAGTTTATATCTGAGTATTTCTCCTTCCACATGTCAGAGAGATGGTATGTTGAATTATTTGGAGATTTTTTCAGATAAAATGCTTGAATGGCAATAGAATGAAAATATTGATAAGACATGTTTATTAAAATTCTTGTTATCATTATACATGCTTTGATGTGGCCCAAGGCCTTTATTAAATATAATATTTTAGTGTGGAATAAATATGATTAGATCATAATAGGTGTTAAATGGCGTATCTTGCCATGGCTCTTACTTTTTACAGGAGGAAACTGAGGCATAGGATGGATCTGTAACGCTCCAGTCACAAACTCCCTCAGCAGGAGGCAGGGTCAGAACTGGCTCTGGCCCCTGGGGTGTGAGCTGGAGCACACTGCGCTTAGAGCTCCACCCTCTCCAGCCCTTTTCAAAATGGACTCAAAGAACAAATTTTACAAAACTGATCACACTGAGTCTTAAGTCACTGGAAGTGGTGGGGTGAACCTCCCAGGTGTCCTGGGTAACACAGAACCTCCACAGGATGGGAGGCTATGACTGGCTATGGCAAGCACCAGTCCTTGGGTGGATTTCTGGTACTTTGGGTGACCAAGCTTGTGAGATGTCACTACCTCCACAAATCATTGTGTGTGTTATTTCACCTCCACTGGGAAACGCTGTGACAGTTTTGCAGTATGTCCTTACAGTACATTCAAAAGCAATTAAGAATCAAGAAATAAACCACATCCGTGGACAAACGATTTTGACAGTACTTAACATAAACTGAACCACAGACCTAAGTGTAGAGGCTGAAGCTATAAAATGCAGAGGAAAAAACAGAACAAAATCTGTGTGTGCGTGAGCATTTTTCAGCTATGACACCAGTAACATGCACACACAAAACTATACAACAGAAAAACTGGATTTAATTCAAACATAAAACTTCCGTTCTCCAAAGACAGTGTTAAGAATGTGGAAATGTAGCCACAAACATAAAGTGTTTGCAAATGCATCTATCTGACAAAATAACACTATCCAGAATGTATACATATAGAATTCTTATTACATAATAATAAGATAAAAACTAAGTGAAAATTGGCAAAATGTTTGAAGTGCTTAAAAAAGAACATATAAAACTGATCAAAACATCTGGAAAAAGTCTTTGCTCAAGGAAATGCAAATAAGAACCTCAGTGAGGTGGCACAGCACAGCCCCCGAAAGGCCAAAATCACAGAGGCAGGACAACCCAGTGCTGGCAAAGAGGCGGAGCAAATGGATCTCTGGGTGCGCCTGGAAAAAGGACAGTTCAAACATCCTAGAAAGCAGTTGGACAGTCCCCTGCGGAGCCCACATCCCCACACCCTGCACCGGTCACTCCATTCTTAGCTGGTTGGCTGAGAGAAATAAACCAACTGTTCTCATGAAGACTTTTTAAATAAATGTTCATAGTATTCACGTATTCAAAACAACACAAATGTCTGTTAAGAGAACAGCAAACAGTTCATGCTGTATCTGTATATGCAATAGGTCCCAACAGCAGAAACCCAGCACGGGACGTCACGGATCAGTGTCAAAACATTGTGCTCTGTGGGAGTCAAACATGAAATGGCATATGCTGCCATTCTGTGGGTATGAAACTGCCGAACAGGCAAAACCAATTTAGAACAGTGATGAATGCATACCAGAAGTGGCTGGTTGTCAGGGCTGGAAAGGAAGATTGACCACAAAGGGACACATGCAAACTTCGGGGATAGAAATATTCTGATATGATTGTGCTGGGGGATTCCTTGATGTATGTTGTCAGAAATCATCAAAATATGCATTTCAAATGAATGCACTTCAATAAATATAAATTATAACCACAATAAATTTTATAAGTATGACTCCACTGTTATCAGGAAGTATAGTAACACACTTTTGTTGGGATTTGGGGGAAACAGGCACTGCTGATTGAAATGCAAACTGATTCATGCAATAATAGCAAATTCCATTAGCATTTGTCTTCTAATTTAGCCATCCTGATTCTAGTAATTTATCCTGAAGGTACACGTCCACCTAGATATGCACAAAGTTATTCACTGCAACTTTTTTATAATGCCAATTATTAGAAACAACAAAATCCCCATACACAGGAGTTGAAAGAAGTGATGCATCCTCAACAGGGTACACCATGCGGCTTAACAAAAGGATGAGGGCCATGTCTGTGACCTTTCATGAAGCAATTTCCAAAGTCTCTTTCTAAATGAAAGGAAAATATAAATATCAGTAATTTGTGACATTTTTACATTAGAAGGAGACTTAGGAAAATAAATGCCTATCACCTCACTCATGCAGAGAGAAACAGAGGATTTACACATGAAGAAGGGGAGAAGAAGGGCAGAATGGATGGAGGGAACATCTGTCCAGTGAGCTAGTTTGTGAAGTCTGACTTTTAGATGTATCCAATACAAAAAATAGATGATCAATTAAAAACACCACCAGAAATAAATGTAATTACAATTAAGGTGACAGATATAACCAAACTGAAACTGGGGAAGGAGAGGACCCAAGAAACTTGTAGACACTTTATTGTATACCCCCAGGAAGAACCAACAAAATCAACAGGAAACAACGTTGAATCCCAGTTGTTGGGGATTGGTGTTCTTTCAGTGGAATAAGTTCGAGCACAGGCTAGGCATGTGTAGAGCCCTGCCTTCAGAATCCACCAGCAAGACAGAGCCCTGGCTAGGTAAAGCCAGGATTTTCAATGCCAGTAGAGAAGGATGAGGTGAAAATAGACCTTTTGAATTGGAATTGGGGAAATCAGTCTGAAGCCATGGTTTGAGAGGTGGATATCAATGCATGTACATGCATAATTCACATTGGTAGGCAGGCGTGTGTTATGTATTTCCTGGCTCTGTCTGCTGAAGGAAACCCAATGCAATTACACGCCCTAGCAATGGGAATATTTAGTATTTCCAAATAGAAATCAGGCCTTACTGGAAAAAATACTTTCAGGGCTGGTACTGAAGGTACAAAATTATACTAAAATATATTGTTATGTCAACAACGAAGAGTGTTGGAGAAATCATAGGCCTTATCAAAAGTACACTGAAATTCATTAGAAAGGGTTCCCATTGACTGACACATAAAATACATCCAGAATCCAAAATTCCATGTTGAAATAAATAAACCAATAACAGAAATATAAAACTTCTGTATGGTACACGAAAGGGTGAATTCAAAAGGAATCATTGAATTAGAAAAATATCATTTGATCTTCATTCAATAGTACCTTCAAACAACAATCATCAACAGACACTAAAGACAGTAGATGAAATAGTTGATCAGATACAGAATATTAATCTAATCTTAAAGTATCTCCCCTCAAGACACTTATTAATTACAAAGACAAAGCAAAAACTTTAAAGCAGAGAGACCTGGAAGATGTGAATTAAACAAAATCATCAAAATTAACATTACTGAGAAAGAAACAAATTAGTACCAGGCACCCACAGATATAGGGAACTAAAGACAACGCTAATTCTGCCATCCCAGTTACAAATGCAAGCACTGAATCCTTCATTAGAAAACACTCAGCAAGTTAAAGAGTGGCGCACACAGTAAGTAGCCTGCGCTCATTAAAAACATCAAAGACAATGAACGGTCCCAGATTAAAGAGTGAAATAACATGAAAACTAACTGCAGTTAGTGATCTTGATTGGGATTCTGAACAATTCTTTCTTTTGCTATAAAAGACATTAGTGAGATACTTGATTAAATTATGGCTGTCGATTAGCAAATAATATTATAATAATTAATTGCACTATGAATACATAAAAAACATCCTTAATTTTATAAATATACACTGAACTATCACTTGCAGGGGAGAACATGCATAAACTAGATCTTAAAAGGCTTAGAAAAATTATATAACATATATAATTAAATCATTATAGTATGTATTATATCTCTATAATAAGTTCAATGTTAATATTTTAGAACTCTGAGGTTCATATGGAAATTATGCATATATTATGGGTCATTCTTTTTTTATGGGTTATTCTTAATAGTTATCTGTAAGAGACAGTAAGACTGAAATGGTTTCAAAATTTAAAAAATAAATAAAATTTTGAAAATAACACATAATTAAGCAAATAATAGGGAAACTAATAAAAATATAAAGATTAAATGTTAGAATAAGTCAATAAAATAGATTACAGGCAGGAAAACAATGATACAAAAGACAGCTGACTTTTCAGAAACATGGAAGCAAGAGAAAACGGACTGCCATTCTAAAAGTGACGGAAGGAAGAAAATAGGAAAGCCAGCCCCGAATTCCAATTCAGTGATAACATTTAAAAATTTGGAAGATAAAAAGGCATTTTAGCAGGCATGCACTACAAGGAATGGAAATTCAAGTTGGAAGAAAAAGTTATAAAAGAAAAGCTCAATTTATAGAAATAAAGATCATCAAAATACATATATGTTCCTGCAAATATCAAGTATTTTACTATTGTTCTTTTCCCTCTTACCCATGAGGTGCTGGGAATCTACAGGGATACTACAAGTTCATAGAGACGTTCCTGCTGAACTAAAACCAGCCAAAAGACCCACACCTTGCTCCACACATGAATTAACTACATGGGGAACTTCAACTGTACTGTAATACAAGGCCTAGAAGAGACGAAAACCAAACTAATGACTAGGCCCCACGTAGGAATGGCCAGGAGTGGGTCTTCTGGTCCCACTTATGAACATCCACTAGTACAGCAAAACAGAGAATTGACACAAAGACTGTGGACACCACACCTGTGAGGGGTCTCAACCTACATCCCTCTAGGACACTTGGCAAGAGAAGGTTGTGCCCTAAAAAGACCCACACATATGGATGGAAGACATATCCACCTGAACAGATGCATAAAACCCTTATCAGGAATACAAAATATATGAAGAAAACAATGTAACATGATACCTCATTAAAGTTCATAATAAACCACCAAATGACTCCAAAGATTTTTCTTTTCTTTTTTTTTTTTTTTTTTTTTTTTTTTTTTTTT
>JAJEJO010003011.1:599504-718958 GCA_020662805.1 Glaucomys volans
TTTTTTTTTTTTTTTTTTTTTTTTTTTTTTTTTTTTTTTTTTTTTTTTGTGGTGGTGGGGATTGAACCCAGGGCCTTGTACATGCAAGGCAGGCACTCTACCAACTGAGCTATATCCCCAGCCCCAAAGATATTGAAGTGTATTAAATATCAGAAAAATAATTCAAAAAATGACTATAAAAAAGATTAATGAATTCAGGGAGAACAAAGAAGGACAACTGAATGAAATTAGGAAGTCATTATAGGGTATGAATGAGAAATTCAATAAGGATCTAGAGATACTGAAAAAGAACCAAATCAAAATCTTGGAAATAAAAGACACAATAGAATAAATAAAATTTTCAGTTGAAAGTCTGCAAACAGAGGCAACCAGGTGGAAGACAGACTCTCAGAGTTGGAAGGCGCAGTGGCTGGCCTAGAACATTCAGACAGGATTAAAGAAAAGAAGTAGTCATGACTGAAATATACAAGAAGTCTGTGGGACAACATTAAGAGACCAAATTTAAGAATCACTGGAATTGAAGAGGGTTGTGAGATGGAATGGATAATGTCTGCAGGAAACTAATTGCAGGAAATTCTCCAAAACCTTGAGAATGAAATGAATATCCAGACACAGGAGACAGGCAGAACCCAAAATAGACAAGATCATAAAAGAACCTTTCTACACACATTATAATTAAAATGCCTAACAAGAACAACAAAAAGAGAAGTTTCAAAGCCTCAAGAGAAAAATGTAAAGAAAAGGACTTCAAGTCAGTGAATGTAACAAAGTTGTAAAAAACAAAATTTTCTTGGAAGATGTGATGACCACAACTGACTGAAGGTGATAATAGAAAACCTGAACTGGCGTTTATCTATTCTAAAGTTTCAATTCATTATCAAGAACCTTTCTTCTTGAAAATTTCAGGCCTAGAGAGTTTTCCTCATAAATTAATTCAAACACTAAAACATAACTTCTAACATTTTAGATATTAGAGATGAAAGCACATGTCAATCTTTCTGATAAGGACAGCATTAACTGAAACCAATCAGATGCAGACAAGATAAGAATGAAAATTGTTATAAAATATTAATATTCCTCAGGAAGCCTGAGGTGGCACATGCCTGTAATCCCAGTGACTCAGAAGGTGGGGTATTGCAAGTTCGATGTTAGTGGTCCACACGTGCTCTCCTCACTGCATCCTGACTTCCGGGGAGTGGCCTGCTGCTCTGGCAGTGACGGAGGATGTGCTGCCCTGCATTCCTGAGTCTGACCTTGCCCTCCGACCATCAGGAATGCCCTGTCTAGGGAGAGCCACTCTCTGAGTCTCTGCAGCTCCACTCCACAGGTCTAGAGCTGCATGAACGCCTCCACTTCTTGGCTTCTGCCTTCTGCTTGATCATGATACTGAGTTAGAAAAGGTCAGAGAGGTATTTGCATGAGCTTGATTACCACCCAAGTTCACGAGGTATTAAGCATGGTGTTGGAAAGCCATCATGGCCTGTCATGAATGCATCCTGAAGAAGCAGGGTTGAGAGAGTGGAGACGAGGACAAAGGGGATTCTCATCAATCTGAAGAAAAGCATGAGAGAAAGGACTTGGAAATAGAGGAAGCAGGGGGACTGTCAGAATGGTGGCAGAAATCACCTGACTGACAAGGGGACACTAAAGTGTATCAGTTTGTAATTGGGAGCTGGTAGAACTTTCTGGGCTAGTTCATCTCAGTCTAGTGAGTTTGCCAGGGAACATGGGATGTACTAACACTTAGATTTGATGCAGCAGAAACAAAGTGTAAAGGCTCACTTTGGCAAGAAATCAGGATCTCTGGGAACTGGGAGCTTGCTTTGGCTTCATCAGTATGCTCTTTAATTTCTGCCTTTTGACCATTTTTTCCCTTTCACCTGCCAAGTTGAAAAATGAAGCAATAAGTGCACCTTCAGCCTTTTCAATCGTGCAGATCAGTTGTGGGGTAAATTCAATCAATATAAAATTATCCAAGTTTAGTCTTTCATTAGAAAAACACCAGCTAATACACAGATATGAACAGTCCTATGTTTCTGATCGCTGGAGGAATGAAGGAATCAAAGAATGAAAGGTTTATCTTCAGGGGAATAGAAATCAGATGTTCAGCAGAAGTGTGTTTGTAATATGCATCCCAAAACATGGGAAAGAAAGTGCCCTCTTGTTTCATGTATTTACTTGAGTACCTCAATTCTTAACCAAAAATAAGTAAAAATAAGTAATATCATCTCATCTGAATACCTTGCAGGAGAGCAGGCATGCCCGGCACTCCATCCTGAGCACCTGAAAGTTCAGAGAAGGACATTTCCTTCATGTCTACCTCTTCCTACCTCTACCTAACACTGGTTTGTCCTTCCTGTCTCATAAATGTTATGGGGTGCAACTTAATAACAGAGTGTTCACCACTGAGAAGTCCAAATTTGAGAGTCTTTATTAAGCCGACCAGCTGACTGTCTCACACAATGCCCCAAAAATGGCTATTGGGAGAACAGCCCCGACCATAAGGTTGCAGGGGTTCTCATACCAAAAATTACATTAATCACAAGTGTCTGTTGCTATGATTTGAAATTACAAACTTACATCATGAAATCATTAGCAGAGGGGGAAGTGGGTCAAAATGACCCTTACCTAGGTACAAACTGAAGAATGGTTACTAATGGTTACTAACATAGGAATCAAAAGAGAACAATTTTTCATCATGTAAGAATCACCATTTTGCATTGTTGAACATGTCATGCTAAGTGATGAGGTGGGGTGTTCCCATGGGAGAAGCTAAGCAACTGTTGATAGGTACAGAGGCAGGCGTTCCCATGGGAGAAGCTCATTTCCTATATACCATGGAGTCTCAGAGCACCATGGGGTCTGTGTAGTTATTGTCCATGTAGCCTGACCTGTAACATTTCTATGGAGCCAAATCTGTCAGCCCATCACAATAAACAGATAAGAAAGCCTCTGGTTCTATTCCCAAGGTAGAAAACAGATGTGAACCAGCTAATAAAGTAGACTCACCAGAATGCTGAGTCCCTCATGCCATCCTGGCCTCAATAGTCGGAAAAGAGCTGAGGACTTTCTGCTGAAGACCTCAAAATGATTAAACGCAGAGAATTGGAAATTATTGAGTATATATTTGATACATGGCATTTTACAAAGTCACAGACATTATTATCCTGGTAACTTCAATTGTCCAGTTTCCTGGCAAGGACTCTTCTTAATGCAAAGTTAGCTGGGTTAAAAATACCAGTTCCACACATGACAGTCCAAACGTGGACCTCTGTTCCAAACTAGTGTGGGAAAATGACATCGCATCACAGCAGAAAAAAGGGTGTGCCCCTCACACCCCTGAGCCTTCCACACACACACACACACACGCGCGCACACACACACACACGCACACACATAGCTCCACATCTTGGAGTCTGAGGTATCCACATACAGTAACCCTTTCCTGCCTGCATCACAGAACCCCTGGAAAATAACAACAAACGGCTTCAAGTCAGAACGTCGCCTTCCTTATTAGCAAAGCTGGTGGCGGAAGCAACTCCGTGTGGGGGCAAGTGTGCTGGCTCCATCGGGACCAAGGACAACCAGGGGCCTCCCAGCAGCTGCATGCACTGCTCAGAGCAGAAAGCAATCGCTTAGTCAGCAGGAAGGAGCCATTCCCTGGGGGGCCTGAGCCGCCTAACTGGGGGAGAGTAGTGAGGGAGTGAGGGACACACAGGAGGCGCCACCTGGGAACCTGGAGCAAGGTGGAAGGAGACTCTCTCTCTCTCCCTCTCTCTCTCTCCCTCTCTCTCTCTCTGTCTCCCTCTCCCTCTCCCCCATATCTCTCTCCCTGCGTCCCCCTCTCTTTCTCTCTCCCTCTCTCTGTCTCCCTCTCCCTCTCCCCGCATCTCTCTCTCTCTCCCTCCACCCCTCTCCCCCTCCCCCCAGCCCAGAGCATACACAACTGCACATGTCACATTCTTGCAGGGCAGGGACTGGCTCAGCTCACAGAGGGCATGTGCGCATGCCCAGATGCACCCGTGGCTCGGATCCTGCTCGCCTCAGCAATGGAGTGATCATTTCAGGAATGACTGGCTCCTTCATTTTCCTTCCCTGAAAATTTGCTTGTCCTGGTATTGGAGCTAATGTTGGACTTCCCTTTGAATCTCTGGAATCCTGAGGATTAAATTTATCTCCCAATGCCTCTTCACCTTAACAGGATTCTCAAAAAGAAAAAAAATATGGAAGTATAGTTCACCAATAAAAGGCACATCCAAATATTTCTGCAATCTTCACATAAAGTTTCCGGACGTTATACTCTGTGAGTAGCAGAGTGGATGTCGGCAGTGAGTAAATTCAACGTTTCTATTTTACAGGGCAATGCCAACCCCCCCCCCCCCCCCCCCCCATAGTAGTGAAGTGAACTGCCCAGGGCCATACCTGGGCAGCAGCCAGGTTAGGAGTTTTAACAGGGCTGGGGGCATTTGCAGGACTCACGCATTGCCCCGGGTCAGTGGGATCAGAGCCTGCTTCCTGTCTGCATGGTAACCAGCACCATAAGGAGCCCGGCTTAGCAGCCGCATGCTAGCTTCTGAAGGCCAACAGCCCAGGACCTAAATAAAGTCTTAGGAAATAATGTTTAACACCCAAAACAATGTTCCCCAGAGAGAGTCAGTCATTGATCCAGAACTTCCCCAAATCAACAAGGGGCGATCCGCTGCTCTGGCACTGAGAGCACCTGTTACACGTGGGAGCAGAATTTCCCTGGAAGCAGGTGGCTCCCCTCTTCTCCCTGGGCTTCTCAGTGCTGAGTAATTTTTGCATCTCTAAAGTCCTTCTTACCCACACACTATTGGAGGACTTTTTTTTTTTTTAATCATTCCCTAAGACTGATCTTCTGTAATAACTGTTAATGATTGAAGTGCCAGAAAGTCAAGACAATGTACCTTTTCCCTTGAAAGAACAGAAAGGTCAAAATTATTATTAAAAAAATGAAAAACATGAAGTTGACTGTGCACAATTGAGAGGGTCAATGAGAGAGTGCATTGCCTGGGAAGAACCTGAAGAGCAACAGGGTCTGCAGTTAATTACGGCCATGCTCCTTCCTGAGCCTCTAACCAATGTCAGCACCAGTCACTCTTTCCTACTGTGGCAGACCACGCCCTCCACCTGCCCACAGGTACAGGCGTCGCTGTCTATGCTGGAGATTCCGCAGCTTTCAAAATCAGCTGTATCTAGTGGTCAGGGGTTGTTTGAGGACTCCTAGGTTTGATCACTTGGTGGAACAGTGTCAATCATCAGCGCTTTCTAGAAACCGATATGGATGCTCTGAGCAAAGAGCACCCCATGGTGCAGGAACTGTATAACTCCAGGGCTCTGTATAAAGAATGTTCTTACTCATCACACAAAGAGGACTGGCCTGAGGGAAGTCGAGCCAGACATGGATGCTTGGTGACACATTTGAAGCTATAGATGTGGGCATTTCCTTACTGAGCCAAAAAACAAACAAAAAAGCCCTTACCTCTCACAAATTAGTTTGGACTTGTCATTTGCAACCGAATTGACTGATAAGCGCTCACTGTATCAGTGCATCTAGAACCACCAGAAGTGAGCAGTGTTTAGCATTCTAACCACTAAGTTTAGAACGATTCATTGTTTAGTAAAAGCTAACAAATAGAGTTACCAAATTAAATAACTAGACTATGCCAGGAAAACACAAAACATAAAATAATACCAGAAAATCACTATAGTTGAAGTAACTAAACTGAGTAGATATTTTTATTTTTGAAGAAATTGACTTGATTCAGAAATCTATGTCTTATACCTATAAGCTACACATTGAAAAATATTATCGATAGCCTCATTCACATGTCCAGTACATATTTACATCATTCATTTATAGAAAACACTTCAAATAATACAGCTAATATTTGAGATCCTCTTCCATTTCAAGACCTCCCTTGTACTCGGAGTGAGCCTTTCAGGATGAGGAAGAGGACCCGGAAGGAAAACAGGACCGTCCACGAGTCTGCAGTTCAATTCCTAGAGTAACTCAGAAGCAAAGAAGACAGGAAAAAGGTGTGCTTTGCTTCTGTGTCGGAAGGACAGGAAATGGATATTGTCCTCATTTGGCAGAACTTCAGAATAAAAGAAGAGGGAGTGGCGGATTGGAGAAGGACCAGGCGTGAATGACAGATCACTCTGGAGTCCCTGGGAATGACCACGTGGGGACGGAAAGGCAAGGCCAGGGCAGCAGTGGCCCATCTCGTCCTGCTTCTCCTGGAAGAGGTGGATCAGGGCACAGATTGCAAAACAGTGTGGCCACATGTTCTCAAGTCACCCTGTCCCCCTTGGAGGCCATCTGAAAGGACAGCGGCTCCTTCTCTTCCCTTGGCCTAGCATCAGGCTGGACTCTGCTCAGAGTAATTATGAGTGAGAAATCCGTGCTTGAGAGTCGTAATAGAAGGAAACGACTTGCCTGATATGGAGGAAAGACGGTAGCAAACCGCAGGAAGGCGAGGGACGAAAGTCATGAAGGGCAGCTGTGACGCCCAGGTGCATGACTGAGCAGAAGCTCCCTGAGGACCGTGTTCCCAGAGGAGATGAGCAGTGCCACACAGGCCGGTGGTTTCAAATGGAAAGACCTGTCAGACCACCGAGGCAAGGGACAGCTTTGACGTGCTGCGGAGCACTTTGCCCAGGACGCTCCTTCAGGCAGGATCCCTCCAGCCCACGGTCACTGAGTCCAACACATGGCGGCCTCGGTCCTGCAGGGCTGTGTTTGCTCCTGTGCGCCTGCACCTGCTCGTGACGCTCTGCTCGTGAACAGATGACGAGCACACACGTGTGTGTGGCATGCAGCAGATCATGCAGCACCTGGAGGGGACGGTTTGGAGCGAATCCAGTCACGTTTATGCTGTCGTAAACTCTGGTTCCCTTCAGCCAGAGTCCAAGGTGCTTCCTAAGAGGCCGTGTAGAAGAACCACTGTTTAACTCAGCAAGCAGGTTGCCTTCAGTCCTCCTCAGAGACAGGCACTGTGCTGGGCCTGGGCACACAGGATGAGCCAGAACGGACAAGGTCTCTGGCCTTTCGCAGCCTGCTCTCTGGAGAGAGGCAGGTAAGTGTCAATCACAGAGGTAGATGTGTAATTAGTGCGGTTGTGAGTGCGGTCCGCCCTCAGATCTGTGGGAGGCTCAAGCACTCGCTATAAAGCAGCACAGCTTTGCATATGACCTGTCCCCATCTCCCTTGTACTTTGGTCATCTCTAGATTTCTTGCAATACTTAATACAATGCAGATGATTTTAAGCATTTGTTCCAGTGCATTGTCTGGGAAATACTGATGAGAATGTGCAGATACAATTATTTGGACTATTTTGGATCCACAGTTGGTTGAATCTATGAATGTAGAAGCCATGGATAGGAGGGGTCCACTGTACTGCAATAAAGGAGGTGTCGTTGATGCCCTTATGGGGAGCGTTTGCCCTAATCAGTGAGACCAAGATGTTACTTCTGAGATGCAATCCAGAGCACAGGAAGCAGCCACCCGCATGTCCTGGACAGGATGGGAGGAGCCAGGGTGGCAGGGTGGGACAGCATGTTTAGGAGCCCTGTGGGAGGGAAGAGGACAGGCTCTGAAGATACAGAAGGGTCACCACAGCTCAGCACATAGCAGAAGGCAGCCCTGTGGGACGAGGCCATAGGGGGACAGAGCCACAAGACTTAATGAGCGGTGTGGAAGATTCTGGATGGTGGCCAATAAAGACATTAAAGCAAAAGCTGACTTAAACAGATTTGCATTTAAAAGAGCTCCAGCTGCAATGCAGAGAGAAACCCAGAGGACTCAGGACTGACACCAGTCCATCAGTTAAGTGACATGCGTCATCCAGGGGAGAGATGAGCTTGTCCCGACAAAGAGGTGGAAGAGGTGAGAAAACTGTGTAGTTTTTAATAAGTTAGAATTCATTAAGAGATAATCGGTTTCTTTCTTGCTTCATTTTTCTTTGAGGAGTGGACCAATGGACGGGAACACATAAGTACTGAGGCTCCAGGACACAATTCGGACTCCTGCTCCTATCGACACAATGGACACTCCTGTCTTGGCTGCTGCACATTCAGAGGCACCTACCTAACGCCAGACTCTCCACCATATTACCATCGTCCCAGCCATGTTCACACAAAACACATGCCCCATCAGAGCAGCTCAGGTTGCAGGGCTGGGAAACTGAGTCCCCCTTGCTCACCGGCAACTCTGAAGCGCCCTCTCGTGAGGACACCAGCTGAGCTTCATCTGACACAGCATTCGCAAAATGTGTGGGATCCCAGATCAGTCTTCCTCTGTTTTGCTCTGGAAACCTGTATGATTCTTCATTTCTTTTCAGGAAGAGCTACCGTAAGGGAGGAAGTGTACTCATGCTACTTTCGATTGCTCTCTTGGCCCCTCCTGAGGAGCTCACTCCCGTGTCCTCGTGGAGAGCCACCTTTTAAGGTTCACTTAGTGGTGAGCCCTGGGGCAGCGAGGACAGTAGCTTAGAGGACTGGGCTCTTCTATGGCAGTGCCTGCGCTATGGAGAATGGTTGAGCAATAGGACATTGAAGGAGGAGAACGCAAGCAGAGGGAAGAGCAGGAATGGAAAGACTATGAGGGAGGCCGCAGGTGGGCAGACGGTAAGGCCTGTGCGGGCAGGGTGGGATTAGCGGCAGAGGGGCTTGCCAGAGTCGGTCAGTGGCAGGGGCCTGGGCCATCAGAGGAGTCAGCCAAGTCTGGACCCACTCATTGTAAGCGAGCCTAGCGTGGACTCCTGTGTGGCCCCCAAGAACAATAGCCAGAGATCTCTTGTGAAGATACGGCAGTTCAAGCTTCACTTAAGGTTTTGTTCTCTAGAGATATTCCAACTCTCGCTCTTCCAAGGACTGGCTCTCTTCAGCAATGCCCATGCCAGCCTAAATTAACTCAGCAGCAGAATGCACGTGAGCCCAGGGGAAACCACGATGACCCAAGGTGAGCTGGCCACTCGTGGTGAAGCAGTGGGCTTCCACGGGGGAGTGGCTGGTGGGGGACTGGGTTGCTGGTTCCCTCTTGTAAGCACAAAGGATTAGGACTGATGGGGACGGAAGACAAATCCTTCGAGGGTTGAAGGTGGGGGGCGGTGATCAGTGTGTTCTTTTCTCCCCGTGATTTCGTTGTTCAACCCCTGCTACATCATTAGCATCCAACCGCCTCTATGTGTCTGTCATCTGTCTCTTCTCCACTCCTTCCTTTTAGAAAGAAGCTAAAAGACAAGCTCTTTATGAATGATGTACAAATATATATAAATCAAAACATTGCACACCATAAGTGTACCTAATTCTGTCAATTATAGTTTAATAAAGCTGAAAAAACAATCCAAAACTAAAAATAAAGCTATTTTATCACACACTAGCAAAAACTGGAAAAAAATTCAGAGATCATCTAGCAGAGCAGCACTTTTTATAGATCAGAAAACTGACTTCAAAGAAGGCTACTTAGCTCACCAAAGTCACACAAGTAAGACATAGTCAAAATCAAAATACCTTTACTAATTTCATCGTGGAGCTCCTTCCAAATGCAATGTACTCTGTCAATTTTAAAGTGTTAAAAATTTTCACCTGATAATTCAAAAATCCCATTTATCTATACTCTTTCAAATAAAATGGTGTCTGTTTAATGCTCTAAAGAATGCTGTCAATTTTTCCAGATTCTTTGGTTAGCAACCAAATCTGGATAGGTCACGGATCTTGCTCTGTGGAGAGTGCAGTGGGCGGGTGCGGCTTGCGCAGAAGAGAAGCCCAGGGGCGTGAAAGCGGGAGGCAGGACTTGCACCCAGAGTAAATGGAGGACAGAGTCCCTGACCTCGAGGACACCAAAATATTGTCAGGGAGACTTACAGTGAGGTGACAAACAATTGCAGAACAATTTGTCGGTATGCACAGAGCAAGCTGCATAATAAACGGGGAGAAGGTGAAGGGTCAAGGAGCTGTGAGAGCCGCACAGTTGAGAGGCCGTGCGTCCCTCAGTGGCAACCACAGAGAAGTCAGTCACAGAGAGCTTCCAGGCAGCATGTCCGCCCTGCTGGCCCTGGCGTTGCGCACCATTCCCGCAATAGGATTGACACCTGAGAGATGCTCGGTCTGCAAAGGCACATGGCCCCGTCCTGGCACTCAGTGTTGGTGGCTTTACTCAGCCCCCTCTTCTCTGGGCTTTGGCTCTTACTTCTCCTTCTCCCGAGCAAAGACTCTGTTTGGGTGACTCTCCCCCAGTGAACCTGGTTTCCTTTCTGCTTCTGTCACCCCCTGGATGACCCTGAGCAGTGGCAATGCTCTTCCTGAAAGAGTTCTTTTCCTCTTCGCTGACCTGGGGAGCTGCCGGAAGCTGTCCCGTTTCTCTTTCCCATCCTGAGCTCCCCCATCTGCCCGTTTCCCTCCAGGGGATGCTCATTAGCAACCCCTCTGCCACACCCTCCCCACCTATTTCACCTTTCTATTCCTAACCCAGTTTTGCCTGTTCTCTTCTCTGTCCTGCAGTTAGACCTCAATTATTCCTCAGCTTTATGAAGGTATAACAGGTAAGTAAAAATTGTATGTATTCATAGGGTCAAACATGATGTATAAATATGTGTACGTCACATATAGTTTATACATATATACACACACATATATATGGAGTTTGTGTGTGTGTGTGTGTGTGTGTAGTGAGATCGTCACAGGTCCGCCACCTCGCTTCCTCTTCTGGTGGTGAGAACATCTGTGATGTCATC
Organism: Glaucomys volans; assembly: GCA_020662805.1. Classification (NCBI taxonomy): domain Eukaryota; kingdom Metazoa; phylum Chordata; class Mammalia; order Rodentia; family Sciuridae; genus Glaucomys; species Glaucomys volans. Next base: position 610,262 of record JAJEJO010003011.1, read on the forward strand.
TCCTAGCAGTTGTCAAGGACACATTACGCTATAATTAATTGGAGGCACCATGCTGTACAACAAGGTCTCCAGAATTCATTCCAACTAGCTGAAACTTTGCACCCTCTACCCACACTTTCCCGCTCCTCTCCGGCCCACCCCAGTCCCTGCGACCCACCAGCTACTCTCTGCTCCCGTGGGTTTTATGTTTTCAGTTTCCACCTGGGAGATGGCGGGGTGTTTGTCTTTTGCACCTGGATGATTTCCCTCGGCACACATCTTCCAGGTTCATGCATGGACTTGGAAGATAACAGGCTGACAGGACTGGCTTCTTGCTTCGGGTAGAAGTGCACCCTTGTGCCTGTGCACCACGGTTCCTTCACCCACGCGTGCAGCCGGGGCGCCTGGGTGGCCTCTGCATCTTGCCTACTGCGAGACTCCCTGCAACGAGCATGAAGAAGCAGAGACCCCTTCCCCATGCTGATTTCCTCTCCTGCGATGCTTACCCAGAAGTGGCACTGCTGGGCCACGTGTTGTTCTATCGTGAGTTTTTGAGCAACCCCAATGCTGTTTTCTGCAACGGTGTAATAATTTGCATTTCCATCAACCTTAGGCGAGGGGCTTCCCTTTTCTCCACATCCTCTCCAACTCTAGCTCTTTTCTTCTTTTCAATCACAGCCATTCTGACAGGTGTCGGGTGATATATATCATTGTGGTTTTAATTTGCATTTCCCTGATGATTGGTGATTTAATATAACTTCCGAAAACCCTAGACTATACTCAACTGGTGTTTCAAGTCTGGAAAATTGAAATATATATTTCTTTTTTTAAATTTTTTATTTTTTATTCAGACAATTCATATAATCTTACATATACATAGGGTAATATTGTCTGTCTCAGTCTACTATTTTTCCTTCCCCCATCCCCTCCCATCCCATTTTCCTCCACACCATCTATACTTCCTCCATTCTTTTCTTATCCCCCCCATAACGCCCCCTTATGTATCACATCCACTGATCAGAGAAAACATTCGGCCTTTGGTTTTTTGGGCTTGGCTTATTTCACTTAGCATGATATTCTCCAACTCCACCCATTTACCAGCAAATGCTTTATTCTTTTTTATGGCCGAGTAATATTCCATTATGTATATATACCACAGTTTCTTTATCCATTCTTCAATTGAAGGTCATCTAGGTTGGTTCCACAATCTAGCTACTGTGAATTGAGCAGCTATGTACATAGATGTGGCTGCATCCCTATACTTTCCTGATTTTAAGACCTTTGGGTATAAACCAAGGAGTGGGATAGCTGGGTCAAATGGTGGGTCCATTCCAAGTTTTTTGAGGAATCTCCATACTGCTTTCCAGAGTGGCTGCACCAATATGCAACTCCACCAGCAATGTACAAGTGTGCCTTTTTCCCCACATCCACCAACACTTGTTATTGCTTGTATTCCTGATAATAGCCATTCTAATTGGAGTTAGATGAAATCTTAGGGTAGGTTTAATTTGCATTTCTCTAATTACTAGAGATGATGAGCACTTTTGCATATATTTGTTAATCACCTGTATATCCTCTTCTATGAAGTGCCTGCCCAGTTCCTTAACCCATTTATTGATTGGGTTCTTTGCATTTTTGGTGTAAAGTTTTGTAAGTTCTTTATAAATTTTGGAGATCAGTGATCTGTCTGAAGTGCGTGTGGGAAAGATTTTTTCCCACTCTGTAGGTTCTCTTCTTAAACATGTTGAATAGAGAAAAAAGTACCATTGGTGTGAGACACTTCCACACCTAAAGCAAATCATTGCAAAAGGGTAGCTACCCAAAGGCTTCAAGCCACTGCCAAATCTACAATATGAAAATATCACAATTTTAAAATATATGTGTGTATAATACATCATGTGTGTGTTATTAAGACATAGAGCTTAGGATTTACCACCAACAGTGTGCAAGATTCTCAACTCCATAGGTTGAGATACTTCTTCATTCCCTTATTAAACTGGATTCTTTTTGCCGCCCTGACCCCATTCGCAGATAAAACAAGAGCTCACAAAACACAGATTCGTGGTGCAACATGGAACTCTACGGGTGATGTGGCTGCCGCCGCCTCTCCCCAGCGAGCTCTGGCATCTCCCCATCTGCACCTCTGTGCTTTCCTTGCTCACTGAACTTGACGAATGGTGCAACAGCGTTGCCTCGATGGTTTCTCTTCCTTAATTCCCACCTGTGTGCACCTACCTTAGCTGTTTGCTCTTCCTTTCTAATTCTCCACCTTCTGTGCCAGACACTTTTTATTCTCTGCTTTGTCTCTGGCTGCTTGTAACAGCACCCTTCTCCTCTTTTTAATAACTGGACCGTACCCTAATACCTTCCACAATTAACCTTTCTCTTCCTCATTTATTTCTTACAGTTTTTGCAGAAATTTTCCCTTTTTAGGGGAAATAGGCCTTTGATGGCTAATTTAGGTGTCTACCTGACTGGATTGAGAGATGCCTAGAAACCTGGTGAAGCAAACTCCTGGGTGTGTCTGTGAGGGTGTTCCTCGAGCAGACTGGCAGGTGGACCAAGTGTGGAGACCTCCCTGAAGGTGAGTGGCCCCATTCCCTAGGCGGGGCGGGGTGGAAGGCGAAAGCAAATGGGAGAAGCTCTCACTTGCACCTGCTCCTGCCTTCTGGGGCACGTGGACTCTCCCCTGCTGCACCCTGTGGACACCAGGCTCCAGGTTCCTCACCTTTGAACATGGTCTTGAGCAGCAGCTCTCCAGGACTCCCAGGCCCTTGGCCTCAGCCTGGGCTGCGTTGTTGGGCCTCTCCCTCATCCCAGGATTCTGGCTCCTTGCCTTGAGCCTCTGAGGTCTCCCTGGCCCTGTAGCCTGCAGATGGTTGTTGTGGTCTACCGGCCTGATGGTGCGAGTCAAGCTAATAAACCCCTCTTCTGTTTCTCTTGGAACTCCAGCAGAAGGCCTTTCTGTGATAAATAACATGAGTGGCTGGAACTTCTCTGCTTTGTGGGAAACAATCATCTCAACTGTGTGGGCAAGGTGACCAACCATAGAGTGGTGGCTTTTAGGTCCTGACTCAACTCCACCCTGTCTCAAGGGAGAATCGCCTCTTCACTCTCTCAGCTGAAGCACTGCTGGGTTTTAGAGTGAAAAATAATATGGGCTTTAGTCAAAAACACCAGGTACGAATCCCCAGTCCCCATCGCAGGTACATCCTGGTCGTCCCCAAGGCTGTGTTCCAGTCTGTACAACCAGCCAGCCGGGCAGCCAAGGATGTCTCGGCAGCATCTCCACCACACCAGTCCACACTTCCACGCTCCCACCGCCCTGAGCTCTCAGGGCTCTCTGTGAAAGAAAACAGTCTGAATCCAACGGATGCCCGTAGTTAGAATAATCCCAACAAGAAATTTGGGGAACTTATTGACAAATAAAATTTAATGTGCAAATGAGTTTCAATTTGCAAATTTTCAAATGTACTAAGAAAGTGCTGGGTGTGGAAATGAGGTTTGGGATGCGGGATGAAAGCGTTTCCACTGCTGGCCACTCAGGAGTTCTCACCCTGCAGATGGGTCACTAGGGGAGGAAGGATCTGGAAAGAAATCTACTCAGAGGAGCAGAGATGGAGCCATTGAGTGGGGCTCTTCCAACAAGTGTGTGTTAGCACAAGTTAGAAGAGTCCTGGAGCTGCCACAAAGAAACGTTTTGGCAAATAGAATCTGTTTCTCCTTTGAATTTAAGATGGATATTCCTGCCAGCCTTCGAGTACTTGGCTGGTCACTGTCTGGCTGCTGGTAAAACTGGGCCTCTCAAGGCCTTGAGTGTCCAGGAAGGCCAGAATCTAGAGCCCAGAAGGACCACTAGCTTCCAGTGGACACAGACCCTAGCATGTGGCACCTGGCCAGCCCTGGCATGTTTCAGGTCCAGAGCACTGCACCACGGAGCACTGCCTCGGAAGGAAGACCGCTGTCTGCCACTGTCACTTGAAGTGCAGCCGTCCCCTTCACTGTTTCTTTGGAACACCACTTCCTGGTTCTGATTTCAAAGTGGAATCAGTCAAGCTTCACATGCATGAAAGATCTAAAACCACTGAAGCTTGCAGCTAAAGAGATGCCTGCGGATTGCACGTGTGTGCATGCACTCACACGCACGCATGTCCACACACCCCAGCCTGATGAAAGCACCGCCAGGGAACATACTCAGAGGCACAGGTACAGATGGCAGGTCAGGTTGGGATTAAACCCATGAAGAGGCTGCTTGAAAACTCAGAGGAAACCAGGGACGGGAGCCAGGCTCAGGACACCTGCGACAGGGGGGATCCGCAGCTCCCAGGAGTCTCATTCACTGGCTCCCGAGAAGCTCAGCAGCAGCCCTGACCCTTTGCCTGGTGTAGCATGGCCGCTCCTCCTTCTACAGGCCCACGGAGCTGAACAAAACACCAACAGCCACAAGCAGAGTGTGCGAAGGGCCTGAGAAACTCCGGCACTGAGTAGTTTGAGAGATGTCTTCAGGGTTTGGCTTATCGCCCTTCCTTCTGCCCTGTTTAAAGCTTCCGCTGCCTGGTCCTCGCAGATGCTGTCAAACCAAGGCCAGGGTGTGAGCCCCAGCTCTGTGGCCAGGCCCTGGGGAGGGTGCCGGGCTCCCGACTCCAGCATGCGGTCTTTGCACAGAATTATGCTAGATAGTGATTTTTATAACTAGTACCACAGAGTGCACATTATTTTGTAAAACGAAAATAAATCATACCATAATTTGTCTAATAAATCACTAAAACATCCACTGTGCCCTGTGGAACTGGCATATCCCACAAGCCCACTCCTTTTCCTAAATGATACATTTTTAAAAAATGTCTCCTCTCTTAAAATATTTAGTTCTTAATATAAAGGAATGCACACCCATCATAAATCACTAGGCAAGGTATGAATCTCAAATGAAAGTGCGTCCCTCCCGCCGCCCCACTGCTGCCAGCTCCGTCCTGGCCGCAGGCTGCTCCGCAGAAGGCTAGCGCTCTTGGGGCCCCTGGCCACGCCTGCTTGCAAACACCCACAGGACACGCACGCACACTCTGCCTCTGCCCGCTGCGTGGCCTGCCTGGACGTGGATGCTGAGCGAGATACTTAGCTAGTGCCCTGCTGATAGATAGGGGCTTGTTGGTACTTCGTCCTTTTTTTTTTTTTTTTTTGGCTGGAAAAATGCTGGAGAAGGCCTCTCGACCACTGACCTTTGTGTGCTCCTGTGCACCAAGTCCACTTTTATTTTTTGCTTTTTACTCATCTTTTCAGAGCTTGATTTATTATTTGAAAGGATAGTGGATACACAGATGAAATCTGAAAATAAGCCACATCTGTCGCTTCACACTCCGAACAGCACGATGTGATGGAGTGTCTGCTACTACCTGATTCAGGAAGGAGGTCGTGAGCATCGCTGAGGAACAACCACAGCTCCAACCTTGCTTTGCTATCACACTATTTTCTTCTTATTGATGATAGAAATATTATCTGCATTGAAAAATAATGAATAAATTAAATGAATTCACATTCCAACAATGAAGCTGCATAGCTGCTAATAAAGAGATAAAAAGGTGCCCTAAACCTTGAGTCTTCAGAGAAATGCTCGTTCAAGTCACAGCAGATGCTGACACGCATCTTCTCGAGTGGCAGACCTTAAAAATCCCTCTGTGGCCCTTTTAGGTGAAGATGCAGACAGATATCGTGTGTGGAAACCTGAAGGTATGACCGCTGTACAAGCAGCTCGGAGAGGAAGCCAAGCATCCGGCGCTTTCCGTGGCGGTCAGGGCCTGGATATCAGCTGAAGGGAGAGAAAGCTGACGTCCACGTAAAGGCCCGTAGGCTCACGGCCATAGTTATGTTTAAAAGCCTGAAACCCAGATGTCAATTGATAAAAAGAGACTGTTTTGCACTCATTTTATTGAATGCTACTCAGAAATCTGTTGAATCCTTTATACGCATCGCAAAAGAATCTCAAAACAATCATGCTGCGTGAAAGAAACTGGAGCAGGGTTAGGCTCCTTCAGACGCTAGAGGAGGCTCGGACAGCAAATGACGCGACCGATGGCTTCCTGCGGCTCTGCACTCAGGCACGGGGTGGTGGCGGAGAGTGATAGTGAAGGGGTGCAAGGCGACGTCAGGGTGGATTTGCTCGCTGTCTTGTGGCCATGGCTTCACCTGCAAATACACATTGCCAAATTTATGAGTCTGTATGCATCAAATGTGCGTGCCAACATATATATATAAACACTATGCTTATTATTTATATTCAATTAAACATTGCAAATGAAAGTATAGATTTACTTCTTATTTTTGAAAACCAGAAGATTTTATAAACCGTGTTTGTGCCACCATCTCTGTCCTCAACCTTGGCTGCAAAGACTTGTAACCAATGAGGGCCACTCCACCTGAGGCTCAGGAATGCTATCACAAATGTCACCAGGCAATGGGACATGCCTCCCCTCCATACCATCTTCCTTCCCTGTGCAGCGATGCCGTGGCTTGAGCAGTGCACGAGGACCGCAGTGACGTGAGCAGTGCACGAGGACTGCAGTGATCCACAAATGCTCTGGGTCATCTGCTCCGTCACTGATGCTGAGCACAGGAGACACACAGAGCAGAGGTCCTGGGCCTTCCACAAGCCCTTCTTCCTGCAGAGCCACAGAAGCAACAATCCTTGCTGCACCTGTGAGGTGGGCATCCTCTCTCTGGCTTGCTGTCACCCAAACCACTCCCTCCCACACTCCCAGTATTTCTGTAAAAATAGGGTTCCATTGAGCCTGAAGGTCACAGCCAACAGGCTGCAGCTATTCATGATCCTTTCAAGGGACCAGAGACAGAAAAGGAGCAGAGTTTTGCCTGAGTACCCTGGGACACTGGGACAATGAGCATAAGCTTTGGGGCATGATGATGGCTTCAGATACCAGGACTGATAATGACAAAACTAGCAAAGTCGTAAAGCAGCCCAAATCTGCAACACAGCTCCAGGAAGCGTCTGACACAACCAGCCCTCCAGGGGCCTTGCTATGGGGAAGCTGCACCCCCATAATAAAGGCAAACGTCAGCTTCTCTCTGCCTTCTTGTCTCTAGTGTGAGCTTCCTGGTGCCTCAAGGTCTAGGTCTGGTCCACAGGCTTCCTCTCACCTCTGCCTTTAAGTAGCGCATGTAGGTGGGGCAGGTTCTGCTGCCCATCAGGTCAGACCTTGGAAGAATGTACTCTTCAGGCTGACTGGGCGTGGACTTTGGTGGTGCTGTGGCTTGGACGTGGCTTGTCTCTATCAGAGGCTTGGTCCTCAGTGACAATGTGGGAGTTGGTGACTTTCAGAGGTGAGCCTGTTAGGCAGTGGGTAGTCACTGGGGACACTGCTGGCAGAAGAGACTCAGGTAGTTCTCAGGGGACCTGGTTCGTTCCTGCGAGAGTGAGTTATTGCAGAGAGCCTGCCCCTGCCACTCACTGGCTTCCTCCATAATCACTGGCGTCTCCCTCTCACCCAAGCCCCAAAAGGACATCACTAATGGCTCTCACCACAGGCTGAACCCTGGGGCTGCCCACCTAGGATTTCAGGCCTCACGTCTGTGCTCTTTGATCCTCTTCACAGGCCACCCAGCCTCAGTTATTGGGTTGCATCTGTGGAAAACTAACTGCCTGCTGCACTTGGCTGTCCCAGTGGGAAGTGCAGGGTTGAATGAGATGTTTACGGCCACCCCCACGTTGCTTGTGGGCAGAGGCCTCCTCCAGGTGTAGTGGAACTGGACGTGTGGCTACGAACTCCCAGGCTTGTTGAAGATGCAAGGCTTTTCTCCAGCCCACACTCCACTGTTCAAAGAGGCCAGAGCAGGAGCTAAGGAAACTGCACATTCTCCAGGCACCAGGCCCTCTCCAGGGTGGACCTCCTGGTTTTGCAGCTGGAGACTTGCCCATAACTGCTGCAAAATACGGCCTCTCTCTAGCATGAATCATCTGGTACTGAACAAAGCCAGAGGCAGGCGAAAGGGTTCCTGCGTTTGCCATTGTGAGGGTCTCCTCCAGAGTGGACCCTCTGTGCTGAGCCAGTGAGGGCTTGTGGATACTGACACACGTCCACTGCCCTCGGGGTGCCCCATGCCAAACAGAGGCTACCACATGCTCAGTCTTCTGTGTGGCTCCCTCTCTGTGACTGGCCTGAGCAAGCAAGGCAGCCCTTCCACCCTCCTGACCCATGGGAGAGGATGGGAGTGTGTCCCTGCCTGTCTTCACAAACCAGGCCCTGCGCTGCTGGCTGCTGATGAGCACCCCGGCCTTCGGCCCCCTGTTGCTGGTGGAGGTTCCCCTGGCCCAGCTCCCTCCCCACGAGGGTCCTCTGGGTTAGAGCCATGGCCCCCACTCCTCCCCGACAAAGGTCTCAGGTGTGTCCTCCAAGGTCCTCTGTGGGGAGAGCTGGCAACTTCAGGAATCAGCTTCTAGCTGGGCGCAGTGGTGCACGCCTGTAATCCCAGCACTTGGGACACTGAGACAGGAGGATTGCAAGTTCAAAGCCAGCTTCAGCAACTTAATGAGGCCCTAAGCAACTCAGTGAGACCCTGTCTCTAAATAAAATACGAAATAGGGCTGGGGATGTGGCTCAGTGGTGGAGTGCCCCTGGGTTCAATCTCGAGTACCAAAAAAAAAAAAAAAAAAGGAATCAGCTTCTGAGGAGGGTCCCGGGCTCAGCCCCTCCTGCACAGGCCCACGATGTCCATCTGCCAAATGTCCTTCAATGCCCAGCCTCAGAGTCCACAGTCCCTGAGGTGACACAAACAGCAGCCAACATCCCAGAAAAGCCACAGGCCCTGGGAAACATGAGCGCTGGCCTGGGAGCTGCGGGAAGTGTCGCCTCCTGCCACACGTTTCTTGGAAGGCTTTGTGCACCAGCTTCGTGGCTGCATGTGAGGTTAACGGCATTTCACAGAAGATCCTACAGAAACTAAACCAGATTTTTCTTTCAAGGATTCTGGTACGACTTGTTGCTTGATCTGTTTCAAGGTAACTCTTCTTGTTTACTAAGACCGTATTTAAACAAAGGCTGTGTACTTATCTGAATTAATCTTTACTCAACTGGAGTATTTCCAGAGTATTTCAGTGGTTGGCTTTTTCCATATCCTTACTCTCTGTAACTTATATGTTGTATTCTTTTTCCTTCTCTTTCCACAGGCGCCAAAGGAAAAGGAAATAATCAAATACAGTGTTGTTTACCCAAGTTGAATTAGCAGTTGACTAAAACTAAGATTTCTTTTATTTCACTAAGTTGTCCAGGTCAAATAATCTCCATGAAACCAGAGGTGCTATTTACCTTTATGTGAGGAACCACAGTCAGTTTCATCCCGAGGACTGAGTCCCCCACAAGGCCCAGCTCTGGCCTGGGTTTCTCCATCTGCAGTGACGCACCCTGAGGAACTGTGCCCCTCCAGTGAGCAAGGAGGCAGGCGGTCAGGACCCCAGGGTCATGTCCACCTGGAACCGCCCACCAAGTTCCAAATCAGCTCCCTGGGTAATGTCCCCACTCCCAGGTCTCCTCAGGGTCAAAATTAAGCAGTTGAGACCCTCAACACAAATAGATCGTTCTTCCACTACTTCCGGACAAATAAAATAGGAAGAAGATTCAGATCTGCTCCAAAGGTGCTCAAGAGGCCATGTGTATGTATGCATGTGTGTGTGTGTGTGTGTGTGTGTGTGTAGTCATACTGAGTAATCTGTGTCACCAATAAAAATATATAAAATGCAAGCAGCACAGGTCTGGGGGAGGCAGTACTGGGAGAGTTCCAGGGATGTGAGAATCTTGGTTTCCCAGAATAATTATTAATCAATTTTTAGTGCCCCCTTTCACAACTGTTCTGACTTGGAAAATAAATTACATGGACTTTCAACTCATAGGATACGATAAATTTCAGACAGATCCCACTTTGAATCCCTGTCCCTCCACTCTGTAGGGATGTGAACTTAGGCAAGTTCTTAAACTTCAGTTTCCTGATCTTCAAATGGGACAGATCCCGATCATCACCACGCCAGTGATGAGTGAAAAATGAGAAGACTTGAAGATTCAAGTTCATAATATAATAGTTACTAAGTAAGAGGCAGCTGCTGCTTTAAAACAGCTTAGAGATGTCCACAACAGTCACTCTTGTGCATTTTGCTCAACGTTAATGAATAATAAGATGGAGTGGCATGAACTCTAAAACATTTACCTTCTCAAAGCCCTCAAATTTGTATAACAATCAGTATTTGTTTGAATTCTTCCTTTTCTGTAAAACATCTAGTATAACAAGTAAGGGCACCTCAAAATTCAGTATTTAAAGTTCTCTAAAATAGAGTTTCAGCGGGGTGTCATGGCACACACCTGTAATCCCAGCAGCTAGGGAGGCTGAGGTAGGAGGATAGCAAATTCAAAGCCAGCCTCAGCAAAAGCAAGACACTCAGCAACTCAGTGGAACCTTGTCTCTAAATAAAATATATAATAGGGCTGGGGATATGGCTCAGTGGTTGAGTGCCCCTGAGTTCAATTCCCAGTACCAAAAGTAAAATAAAAATAAAATAAAATAAAATAAAATAAAATAAAATAGAATTTCATGTTATCAGCAGTAACATATACCATAAGAGAAGCAAAAGGAAATATTTCTTCTTTTATTTTTACCTTTGTCCTTTCTATCACCACATATATTATAATTACCCTATTATTTTTTAAAGGTTAACTCTGATAATTGAGAATATCAACATATGTAGGTGAGAAATGATGTTGTCTACACACTGCACCCAGGTACACCATCCAGGGCATGAGGCATCCCTGCACCTGCTCCCAGCTCTGCCCTGCACATCCTCAGATGTGGTCACATGATGGAGTGTCACTAGAACAGACACTCCAAAGGCTCACAAAAGTAACTGCTCTCCAACCAGCTGTGGCTAGGGGCTGCATCATCATGCTTCGAAGTCTTCTGTGCACCTTTGATGCGGCCCTTGTCGCATTGCATTTAAACTTTCCATGCATATTTCTATTACATCCTAAGTCCCTCCAAGACCTGACACTGGAATTGGTTCATGTTTTTATCCCCAGGAAGCACATTGCCAATCCACTATTGGTTTGAAATAAAAGATAATGTACATATGAACAACTGCATGAATAATTGCTTAATGAAACTTGAGAGTTAATCCTAAAATCTGAGATCCCAAGAAGCATGGACCTTGAAGAACCCAGGTTCCATCAAGGATAACCACCTCTCTGTAAGGGCAGTTGCTCACCAAATGCAAATGCAATGCTACCTCTCATAGGTTACGTTCCTGTGTAAGATCATACACTATCCTCCAGGGAGTCCTGAGAAGTTGACAACAAAAGTAACTTTGTAGCTGACTCAGCTCTGCTGGGTCCAGTGACTGAGAAGCACAGCCTCTGGCGTCAATTCCTTCAGCACTAATTATCAGTCTTACACAAGATTACATTCAGAATAGAGTGGCCAGGTCAGGCAATCTACTTAAACTTTAATAGGAGTTAATTATTCATTGATCAAACTCACTTATACCTAATTAAAGTTTTCCTGCATTAGGAAATAGAAGCTAACGTGGCTTATGTCCCTGTGCCTGGGGATGTACCTATTGCAGAAACAAATGGAAAAATCAGGACATTTGTGATATATAGATACACATTTGACAACTGAACTGTCCATTTAAAGCATAATTCCCTTAGGTGACTCTACTGTGTGAATATGGTTTCTACAATACTTGCAAATTTTGGCAATTTTTGTAGCCAGAAGAAAATAGGCTGACAATAGATCTACAAAGCTTATGCATGCCTAACTGAAATCACAGGAACACGATTTTATGTAAGCAACCATGACAGTTTTATGAAGCATAATCAATTGTGTTTCACCATAAATATTTATAACAAAAAAAAACTAAAAACGTGAGACTTAGCATGGAGCTGCCATTTTATGATCTATTTTTATGACATTTTCTCTGAAACCTCACAAAATGGCAGGACTGTCTACAGAATGGTAAAGATTGGCTGCTGTTCCCTGGAAAAAGAACATATGTTCATAATCCTAAAAAAAGCACAATAACCTCCCTGTGCATTTTGCTTTAACCATCCTCAGCTCCCATAGGCTGCTTGAAACAGGTTGCTTTCTTTTACAGAGAGTTTTCTAATATTGAATATATTTCAAAGTTGTAGATTTTTTGCTCTGGGGATATGTTTCTCTTCCAAAGGCGTACTTTTGAGTCTTGCTCTCCTGTGATAGCAAGGTTAGCAGTTTTATTTCCGGCCACCATGCATCCTCACTCAAGACCACTGTCTGAAGATGCCTATTGACATAAACAAACTATTGCAAATAAAATTCACATAAGGTCTGCATTTCTAAGGTGAAGTGTTAAATTTCCTTTCAGTTACATAAACTGCTTCACAACTTTTATTATTATTTTGACTATTTTCATTCTTAATAATTATTAGTCTGAGATCTGAGTCAAAACCCTCAAGTCACAGTGATCTTCATGTTTTGTTCGAGTCTCTCCTGCCTGATTTATAAATAGAGTGGATGGGCGTGTCTATAGCATATCTAATTCTTCTTGGGAGGAACAAAAGATCGTTTTCTTAAGTATTCTATGAAAGCCAATATAAGCAGAGCAAGACCTTTCATGTTTACATGTTGCTAAGAGGGGCATTTCTCACTTCTCACGGTTTTCTATAATTAAACTACACTATGATTGTCTGTTTATAAGTTGGTTTCCCCACCACACCATGATTAAGATGCTTTTTTATTTTTCTTTGCATCCAGGAAGTAACAACAATTCATAACAAAAAAAACACACAGAGAAAGTTTAAATGTTTTTTATTGAATAAATAAAATGGGTGGATGGATGGATGGTTGGCTGGACGGCTGGATGGATGGATGGATGGATGAATGATGAATAGATGATGGATAGATGACTAATGTTTGGAGGATGACTGGACAGATGGTGGATGGATGGTGGATGGATGGATGGGTGGAAGATGGAGGAAGGATAGATGGATGAAGGTTGGATAGATGATGCTAGATGGATGATGAGTGAATGAACAGATGATGGATTATTGATGGATCTAGGATGGATGAGGAGATGCAGGATGGAGAGATGGAGGAGGAGGACTGGATGGATGGAGGATGGATGAATGAGTGCATAAAGGTGCCATCCCATGCTGCCTGATGCAGATCTTAACATTGATTGACAGGCACTGGGCCGTCCAGTCAGCCCTATTTCATTTCTTAAGGCAAGTAACTTCTAAAGGGTATGGAGTTCTGTGTTAAAGAGTAGCAGATCTTAGGAAATTTTCCTTGAGTCATACAAAAACCTTTCACTGGAGGAGACAAACAGCCATGATTGTTGCTCCTAATGAACTTTTAAGATCTTAATGATAATTAAGTTTCCTGAATATAAGCACAAGTTTCACTTCTAGAGAGTCAGTTCTAGCCTTTGATATTTGGCATCTCAGTACTTACTGAACTGGTTACCAGAGGTAATTACTCCCAGATAATGAAATTGCAAGCTGGAGTATGAAATGCCCTGATTCGCCCAAGAGGTACACTTTGAGAAGCATGCAGAGGAGAGTGCAGGGGGAATTGGCAGCCCCCAGGCAGCCGTCTGTCGGTCAGAAATAGCTTTTGGATGTGGCTTGCACTATCTTAATGCCTTTCCTTTACAATTATTTTTTTTCTCCACTGGCCTCGAGATTTAAAAAAATAATAATGAAAGCACAAATTGATATCAGTGAGTCACAGCCTGCCTTATTTTATCATTAGTTCATTTGCAAGTTATTTTCACCAGGGAAAGGAGACAAATACAACTTCTAACCCATTTTATGCTGCTTCTTGGATAAGCCAAGCAGAAATAATATATTTTTTCTCCTTTAGAAAGATAATAAACCTTATTTTGAAATAGTTGGAGCTTATGCAGTCTGCATTAGAGGAAAAAATTCATTTTCTGGCTTTTAAAAATGTAATAGTAGTATTAATTCTTATTGATTTGGTAGAGAAAGAATTTTTCTTTACTGTTTAAGGACAGATATTCAGATTTTAAGGGAAAGACACAAGTGGGTAATGGCATCGTAGCATTGAGAATTGGCAATCAGTGCCCAATTCTGGAAGAAGTAAAGGCACGATAATCAGCAGCAACCACGGGTACTTTTCTTTGCCAGCCAACTTCTCATATATCTTTCGTAAAGTGGATGAAAGCCAGCTGCTATCCATCCCTAAACAGAACGTTCACACAGAGAGCCATGCTGGTAGAGAGCTGTTTACTTGGTGCCTGAAGCCAGGGTTGACCACTAGCATTCAGGAAGTGGGCTTTGTTATTTAATTTAACCCAGAGTTCCCCATCAGGAATTTTCAAATAACTAAAATATGGACCTAAATATGCTCTACTCTGAAGCCCACTGTTTTGACAGGTGTGGGGTGTCCAAGAATCCAGTGCACATGTGTGCAGGTGGGCAGGCGGAGGGGTAGCCCTGCTTTCTCCATCCCTGGAGGCATCTCAGGACCTTGCTGGATCTCCACGTTGTCCCTAACAACTTGAGCATCTCCAATTCCGGGGGCGTAGGAGCTTGGCTTACATTTTCACTCATCATGAAAACCTCTTTGGAGATTGCTTTTGAAATGTTTTGCTTGTTTACTGATTTTGAATACAGATGGCGCTTATATTCCCTCTGCATTCCCCACTCCCTCCTGGGACATCCAGCCCTCAATAGCCTCTCCTTGATATCCCCTGACGTTTTGGAGCAGTTTTTAAAATGAAGGGCCCCAATGACACTGTGGGTGCTGCCCAGGAGGTGGCTGGGGCAGGTCAGAGCCCACTCCAGCATCGAGAGCCAACGTTGCAGTACATCGCCTGTGTCCCCCATTCCAGGCCATCTCAGACCACAAAGGGAAAAAAAACAAAGCAGACAACAACCCCATCCTGTCTGTGTCTTAGATGTGTCTTCAGAAGCGGTGGGGTGGGGAGGCGTCCTGTGAGTGCAGCTGGGAATCACCCTCACCGCCCTCAGGAAGTGGCTGGGCAGCTTCATGCTGCCCTGGGTTGGCTGTGATGATCCTGTCGGGTCTGGATGAAGACTCCAAGTGTTTCTGTCTCAGACTGCGTTTGGAAAACCTCCATTCTGTGGGAGGAAGGTCATTAAAACCTGGTTCCTCTTGGTCTCCCCTGAGTTCCCAGTAGTTGAACTGCCCCTTCTGCAGACTTCACATGACACGATGGCCCATGATCGGGTGACAGGGGACCTTGCCCCCCAGCAGCTCTGTCTCCATTGGTGGAGGACAAGTCCTCAGGATCATCTCCAAGCTTTGGCAACTCTCAGGACTTGAGGAGACTTCCTCCCCTCCACATTCCCCCATTGCAAGCCTCCTGGTCCCCTCGCCCTGCATTAAGCAGACCCTCGTCCATCCTGTGCCTTGGTCCACTGAATCCTCCATCAGCCCCAGCCTCTGTCCACCAGAGCCAGGCAGCATGGGCTTGGGCCTCTGCCTCTGTCCACCCACACATATCCTTTCCCACCTGTACCCAGGCTGGCCACTCCTCAGGATGTGTGGGCACGGCCCACCTGGCTACCTGGTCCTCCACATTTCTGCTGCCCCCCAAATTGTCCCTCATGGCTGCCCACATGGCCATTCAAGGCTGGCCCTGAGTCCCTCTGGTCCTGGGGTCCTCATCACGCACAGTGCAGTAGCAATGGGCCATGAAGCTCTTGCTCAACATCCCCTTAAATGTCCCACTCAGAACTAGAGTATGGTTTGGATGTGGTGTCCCCCAAAGCTCACCTGAGAGACGGTGCAAGAAGGTTCAGAGGAGAAATAATTGGGTTACAAGAGTCTTAACCCAGTCAGCAAATTAATCCCCTGATGGGATTAACTGAGTGGTAACTGAAGTGCTGGGGTGTGGCTGGAGGAGGTGGACATTGGGGCCTGACTTTGGGTATATATTTTTATCTGGCCAGTGGACTCTCTCTCTTTGCTTCCTGACCACCATGTGAGCTGCTTCTCTCTGACATACTCTTCCACCATGATGTTCAGCCTCACCTTGAGCCCCAAGGAATGGAGTCGGCTGCTGATGGACTAAGACCTCTGAATCCAGGAGTCCTCAAATAAACCTTTCCTCCTTACAGTTGCTCTGGTCCATCCACTAGTTTCTAAATGTTAGCATAGAACCTGTGACAGTAGGGCTAATTCATTATAGATTCAGGAAATGCAGTTAAATGATCTTTCTAGTGGCTACTCCTCCAATATATGAAATACTTAAAATATTAAGTAATGCTAACTAAAGGGCTAATGACTTTAGATCATACCTTCTTTTCCATTTGGTCTATATTCTAGATGCACTGGATAAGACAAGCATTCCAAGATTATTTCACTTCAGTAGAGTTTTTTTTTTTTTTTTTTAACAATGTTAAAAATACACACAGAAAGTCCGGGAGAGGAAAACAGATTTGGTGATCAGG
This sequence comes from Glaucomys volans, assembly GCA_020662805.1. NCBI lineage: Eukaryota > Metazoa > Chordata > Mammalia > Rodentia > Sciuridae > Glaucomys > Glaucomys volans. The sequence continues at coordinate 626,704 of JAJEJO010003011.1, forward strand.
ACTGATGGGATCCAGTCCCCCTGTTTCTAGAGTTCCCAGTGTGGGTTCTAGGGAGGAGGCGGCTGGCCTGGGCAGCCCTGGACAGGAGAGCCGTGCTCCACACGCCAGCAGCCCCCTCAGGAAGGGGGCGCCACGCCAGGCAGCCCCGGGCATCAGCAGGCAGAGGGGAGCAGGGTCCATCTGCTGTGGGCAGCTGCGGTGCGAAGAGCAGCGGATGACCCTGGAAGGAACACTGGGACTGACCTTGAAGGAACACCGGGACCAACCTTGACCCCCGCCCGCTGGGCAGCCCTCTGGTGACCTGGGGCAGCTCTGCCCACACGCTCTCCTTCACAGAAGCTCGGGCTGCTGCCCGCCTTCCACAGGCCTCCCACCTCTGCTCACGACCTCCGGGCCAGCTCAGCCCTGGCTCTGCCGCAGGACTTCAGAGACCTTGCCCTCGACCTGCCCTGCGGACCGGGAGGCGTGTGGTTCCACCTCGAGAAAAGGAAATCAGAGTGGGAGCTGTTCTTCCTGAGGCAGCTGCTCCTCGGCTCTCCTCCTGGCTTCTCGCTCGGCTCTCCTCAGCACAGTTCAAAGAAGCCCTCTCCTTGTGCCCCAGAGAAGCCAGCGCGTTGGGAGCTACAATCCACTGGATCTGGCCACCTCCTCACCTCATGGCAGCTGGGAAGCGACAAAGAGAGAGAGGGTGGGGGAAGGCTTTGGGTCTCCCTGTCCCCTTCAAAGCATGGCCTGGACACCCAAGACCTCCAGCAGGCCCCGCCTCCTGACGTTTCCACCCCTCCCAGTTGCTTGAGGCAGGGGTCCAAGCCTTGACCCCCTTGGGGCGACATAGCACAGACCCCTCCTCTCTGAACCATTTCCCTCTCTACCTTCTGTTCCTCCACCTGGCCCTAACATGCTTTCCAGACCCCATGCCTGACCGCACCAAACCACCAGCCACTGCTCCTAGCCAACCAGAACAGGGACAATCTATATATGGGACCGTGATCACGTGTAAGTACATTCATGGAATGACCCTTCGGTCCTCAGTCCTAGTAGAACCCTCTGCACCCGCTCCCGATCATCTCCCTATGCCCACTCCCACCTCCAGGTCTCACCTGCACCCTGCACCTTCCTGCCCTCTAGGTCTCACTGTACTTGCATCTTCCTTCCTTCCAGGACCCACCTGCTCCTTCCCACCTTCCAGGTCTCACCTGCCCCTTCCACCTTCGGGGTCTCACCTGCACCTTTCCTGGTGGCCCTTGCTGTGCAGCTCCGACTGCCCGGTCTCTCAGTCCCCTTTCAGTCTCCCCTGTCAGCTCTGCAGTTCCCTCCTTCCCTATGCTTAGGAATTTCATGGAGGTTTATCTTTCTGAAGTTGTTTTCATGGCACTTCAACCTGACAGATACTGTACGAACTGATCCATTTGAAAATTTTTCGGGGGCCTTGGGGTGTGTCACTGAGGTAGTGCCCTTGCCTGGCATGTGTGAGGCCCTGGGCTCCATCTCTGGCACCCCAAAACCATTATTTAATAGACATTAAATAAGTGATAAGCTAATCACCACTGCTCAGGTATGATCGTGCAGGAGACAGGCCAGGGTCTGTTCTCATGGCGGCCACAGTCAGGTCAGATTTTAGACCGTAAACTCATAGTTATGTAAATAGTCATCCACCTACAACTGCAGCAGGTGATAGGAAGAAGCCACTTTGCCAGTGTGTAAGGGAAGCTCTATTTCAATCTGAGAGTCCACGGCAGGCTTCATTTTTACCCTGCTCGGCTTCCCAGGGTAAGGAATGCGTGCATGTCCCTCTATGTGGGCAAACTGCGGGTGCCCGTCACTCTCTCCCTTCCCCAGAGAGCAAGCAGATGCAGACGTGTGACAGAACTTGACATGGGCCCATTCATCCATGTCCGAATTTTTAGAATGTGTTATGTGGCCTTCGATCACCGTGTCCACACAACCTGCACCCCTTCCTCGCTGGCCAGTGGCTCGCCTGACGGTGTCCTGTCACTCAAGCATGTTGGCATTGCCTCCTGCCTGTCTCACCTACTGCCGTTGCATTTGGGTCCGTTTTCCTTCCGATGTCAGGTGGCGGTCCTGACCGCCGGTCCACCCAGCTGGGCTCGCTCCCTCCCGAGGCCTGCCTCCATACGATGTCAGTGTTCCGGGTCCTTCCCTGGCTGGAAATCTGTGTGTTCTTCAGAATAAGGGCACTTCTTATTCAGGTGCCTTTAAAAAAGCTGAAAATTAAAGTTGTAATTCTGGTCAAATGGGGAGACTTTTTTGTGGAAATAGGGACAAAATAAATGACTGATCTTCCTGTGAGGTTGTGGTTTTCTACCTGATGCAGGAGGCCCCGGGGAACTTGGGTAATCTGTCCCAAACCACATGGTTTATAGTTGGCTTGGGTCTGTTTGTCTCTGAAACTTGGGAATCACCCTTCCAGCCTGTGGCGAGCTGTGCAGAGGTAGCCAAGTCTGCCTGCTTGCTTGGCTTTGGTTTCGGTTTGGGGTGTTTTTCTTTTTGCAAAACGTCTGTATGCCCCATCCCTCGGCAAAGCCCCACATTGCAGTGATTTCTGTTTCTGTATGTGGGCAGCTTCTGATCCCTTAGGGCGAACACTTGACTTTTGCTGCTGGAAGCCAAGTGCAGAGAAGGGACAGGGGCCCCTGGCCCTGCCTCCGGAGGTCACTAAGTCAGCATTTGCTGAGCTGGGCAGCTGGCCAGCAGTTCTGGGAGGCAGCTTGCTTTGTGCTTCCTCTGTCCCTCACACATGAGATGTGCTGGTTGGATAGTATCTTGGCTTCACTGGAGATTGCTAGGTGGGGCGAGCCACGCTTTGTGGGGTGCCATGTAGCAGAAAGTATATCTTCGAAACTAGAGAAGATTCCCAACTTAATTGAAGACATAGAATCTAAACACTCTTACAAAGCATAGCAAATGGATAACACGCAGGAGGCCCATTTGCCAACCCACAAAATCAGGTTTACACCAAATACGAACGTGAACTCCGCAGACTACAACCTGCACTTGAGAATCCCACGTGCAGATCAGGTATTAAAAGCTCAGAGAAATCCTGTGGTGAAGAATCTAATTAGCTTCATTTAAATTAGTAACTCCCAAATGTATTTGGCCAATTAACCCTATTTTAATGAAGAAAAAATTATTCAAATTCCAAAGAATTTTTCCTGGAGAAACTCTGCTTAGGAAGCTTAGTGTGGAGAGCTCTGTGGACAGGCCTGGTGGAGTTCTTCCCCAGGCAAGAGGTAAAGGGAGAAGGGGGTGTCCGATGAGTCAGCCAAGGGCTTTCAGGTCTAGGGTAGGGAACCAGCTGTCAAGGAGTGACCCCACATGTCGCGTCCATCAGAATTCCCACCCAGGTGTCTTCACCGTGCAGATATTCAAAGTACGCCTGATGAATCGATGTCACAGAAAAAAGAAACTGGAATCCAAGGGTAGTGAGAAGACCAAGTGACAGGCAGAGAAGCGGAAATAAGACCAGAAAGGGAGACGGAAGGAGCCCAGGAGGAAGAGATCAGCACGTGCTGGAGCACTGTGGGTCGGGCCTTATGATGTGAAATTTCAGACTTTGTCTTATTTACACTTGACAATGAGCTCAGGCTGGGAATGGCTGCATTTAGGGAGAAAGAAAGAGGCAGAAAATACAGGAATAGAAATGGCCAAGCAGGAGGTGGGAAGAGAGGGAAATCAATTATAGGGAAAAGAGTGGAAGCTGATAAGAAAGAGGAGACAAAACTCCCTCCAGAATTACCATCAGCTTTTGAAAGCTGAAGAACTTTATTTTTAATGGCACCAGCAGAGTAGACTCCAGATTTCTGAGCTATTTTATCTTACTATTTCCTGTAAAATGAACAAGAATTATACATTTAGTATAATTACTGTGGTTATTCTTTCTTTTTAAAGAAGATGTCTCCTAATTCTATTTTCTGATCTTCCGATACCTTCCCAGGTCTCTATTTTTCTACTCTAAAAATAACCTTTAGTCGTTGAATGCGTTCCTTAGTTAATTCAGCTGCGGTGCCGCGTCCAACGCCATCTGGAACCACTGATTCTGTTTTGTTTGAGTTTTCCAAATGCTTCACCTGAATTTCAGCAGCAGCTATTTTTACGAAGTCTTCATTATTTTCTAATTTTCCACCGTATATTTTTCCTCTTTTAGCTCTTTAAACGGAGGATTAAACACACCAGAAGAATTGAAGCTCTGTGCAATATGCTACTTTGAGACATCTTCATTTTGAGAACAAATGTCAGTAGATCTTGGTTGAAACAATAGATTCTCACTTAGATTTTCACTTGTTCATTTTTTTTCACATGATCAACTAAAAATCTATTCAAAGATTACTTTAAACGTCTTCATTTTCAAATCAGTAGGATACAGATTTAATCAGCCTTGAAAGATATTTAATAAAACACAATCATAAACAGTTGTTCCCATAACTAATGGGGCACCAATGAGATTATGAGACCTCAAAAGCACGCAGTGAGTGACTTTGTTCATAAAGGCGTGGGTGTTTTCTAGAACAGTCTGGAACAGCTGACTTGCACCCAGCTCCCGGGCACCCTGCTCCCACTGTGTTTGATTCCAGGTGCTGGACTCCTCAGGATCAGCCTGAACCCTACCTGCCCCGCCTCTGACTCAGAGAAACTGAAAGAGCATAAGAAGGTGGCACTCAGTATCACTCTTGGATCTTGCAACCTGGTTTATTGCCTGGCCTTCTGCCCTTGACCTCATGCCTGGATCCTGTTTAAATCAACTTCCAGTCCCTGTGGCTTCCTAGGGCCAGGGGTCCATCTTGCTCAGAACCCCTCCACCCACAGCCTTCCTTCACATTGCCAGTGTCTACCTGTCCCTGTCCTTGCCTAAGACAGAGCTCCTTGGTTGAGAAATGACCTTCAAAAAGCCCACTGTCTGGCCAGCCACATATCCACACACCACTGGCTGGACTGCCCACTTCCCCATCCTGCCTGCACCTGGGACCTCCACACTGGATTTTGGCTTAATATTTAGTCGTCATATGTAGGATTTCGTCATTTGCGTGCTTTGTCCTAGAGAGCACCTGTATGGTCTCCCAGGACCACTCTGGGGATATGGCCTGTTTGGTCTGAAGTCTCACAGTCTGGTCCATCCCTAAACAACCAACTGGATTGAGGCCTCTCAGCTCTAAAAGTATGTGTGATATCTCAATAAAAGTTCAACTGTGAACAACAGGTGAGTATAGTCACCCTGATAGGGGATTCAGATTTTTCTCCTGAGAAAGTTCTTCATGAAAATATCGAGCAGAGCAGTACTGGAATCATAGTGCAAGTTGTGGAGAACTTCCAGCAGCGGTGTAGAAGGGATGAGCCGGGAGGCAGGGAGGCCCACAGATGGCTTGACCTCATCAGAGGACAGCATGAGCCTCGAGGTGGGACTGCAGAGGAATGTTGCAGCCCAGACGTGGAGAAGAGTGACTGCATGTGTGGGGTAGAGATGAGAGAAGAAGCCTGTCCGGGTTTCTGAATTGAGCAGGTTGGTGAAGCTGATGAGCTCGTGGGTGCCGGGATCCGCACCTTCCCGCAGCCAGTCTTCTCCAAACAGCTGCTGACTCCTACGTGTCTGCACAGCCACGGCACGTCTGGAATGCACAGCTGAGGGCTGTGGAGTCAGGAGGGACACCCACCCTGGACGGGCCAGCTCACAGGCAGGGCATGAACTGCAACAGAATGGCCAGGAGGAGTTCGTACAGTTCCAGGAGGAAAGAGCAGCAGAGGCCGCGGGCTGAAGGTGAGGCCTCCCAGGGAACCTGGTTCAAATTGAAGATTCCTGGAAGTGTCATGGGGAAGCTGGTGACACCTGACTCAGCTCCGCGGATGGTAGAGCAGCACTGCAGCAGGGTGAACAGCCGGCTCTGACACTGCACCACGAGGACTTAAAAGGGGTCCTTCTGAGGAGTTGCATTCTGAAGTGGTCGAGGGTCACGGGCAGCGGGCGGGGCGCGACTCTCCAATGGCTCTGGAGAACGGTATCTGGGGGCGTTCTGCGTGTTTAACTTATGAATGTGTAATGAATACAACTCGTGCGTCCATACCACGTGTGTGTATAGGTGGGCGTGTTACACTTCCTGTTAGTGACTCCAGCGAGCACGTATAGAGAGGGCGGGAGCAGCAGGTCACACCACCCGGGACAAAGCCACAGACCTGGCGCAGCCGGGTGAAGGAGGTGCAGGGGCACCTCCAGCTCGTGAATTTTTATGTAGGTTTGAAATTGTTTCAAACTGAATAGTTTTATTAATGTAAAACGTGTTTATGAAAACTTGAGGGAATGGGTCATTTGAAAAATGGAAGGAGAAACTCTTTTGAAGGAAAAAGAACCAAAAGCCCTTTAAAGCAAGTAAAATAAAAAGCCATCTTCTAATACAGGACACACGGAATCCCCCAGTGTTTAAAAACTACTCTTCTATCAAAAATAAAACCTTGTGAGCAAACAGATGCCGGTGAGATATTAAAATGCCCGACAAAATCACTAGGTGTGGAGGTGTCGGGGCACGGGGGACTTCCGGCCGGTGCACATACAACTTGTGTGACAGGGCCAGTGCCAATGGAGATACGTCCCCTGGCGTCCAGTCTAGAAGCCCTGCCTGAAGGCTGGCCAGGGCCTGGTGCTCAGAGGCAGCTGAGGAGTCAGGAGGTGCCACGTGACCCGGCCACTCTGCCTGCGTCACATCCACGCAGTACGTAGACAACCCAGACTGGGGTTGTCTGGCCACCCTGTCATCCATGCATGGCCACCTTCCTGTCCTACAGCCTCCTTGGGTGTAACAAGAGCACTGTTGCTTGCGGCTTACACTCCCTAACTCTCATGGAGAAGGAGAGTCTTAGCTCAGGCGGAGCAGCTCAAGGCTGAGGAGAGTCTGAGTCTTAGTTCAGGCGGAGGAGCTCAAGGCTGAGGAGAGTCTGAGTCTTAGTTCAGGTGGAGCAGCTCAAGGCTGAGGAGAGTCTGAGTCTTAGTTCAGGTGGAACAGCACAAGGCTGAGGAGGAGGTTGGGGGAGGAAGCCACCCAGTGCAAGGTGGGGCCTCTCCTCCCAGCCTCCGCCCCTCATGCCCTTTCTTCTTTTCCCAGTGTTCACTCGGCTTGGTGTTTACTCAGACTTCCTGACTTCAATGGAAGAAAGAAACCAAATTCAGTCCCAACTTGAATGCACTAAAAATATATATAATTTTCCTGTTAAGCGATTTTCATCAAGGTTGCCAAGGCAATTTAATGAGGAAAGAATCAGCTTCACAACAAACGGTGCTGGGACAGCTGAATTTCCACATGCAAAAGCAGGCCACCGTCCTCCTTCCTCACATTGCACACAAAACCCGACGCAGACCAGCGGCCTACAGACAATCGCTAAATCATAACACTCCTAGAAAAAACGGGGGAATCATTTTGACCTTGCATTTGACACTGGATGTTTTGATGGGACATCACTTATGCGATAAGAGTCTGGCATCAGTAATATTAAAACCAAATGACCAAAAAACAAACCTGACTTAAACACGGGGAAGAGGCTTGGATAAACATGTGCTCAAAGAAGAGACCCCGTGGCGGACAGCAACTCAAAGATGCTCAACAGCATCGGCAAGAGGAGCGCAGGCCAAGTCACCAGGAGGTCACTCTCTGCTCCCTGGGAGGGCTGTAACAGGAAACCACACTTGAACTCAGGAGGAGGAAGATCCCATTGGGAGGCCCTGAGACTGGCTCAGGGGTGCCAGACAGCAGGGATGGCGTTTCCTCAGAAGGTTGAACACAGAATGACCACGCACGCCGGCGATTTCACTCCTGGCAAATCCCTCCAAAAACATTGAAAACAGGTTATTAGCAAGTACCTGCACATGCGCGATCCCAGAAGCCTGGCCACCACTTGTGAATGATCAGAGGGCAGACAGCCCCAGCAGCGCCCGGAAGCATGGTCCAACCTGAGAGGGAGTGAGTCCTGGCACGCGCAGCTCCAGAACCTGAGAACACCCTGCTCGGCAGAAGCCAGGCACAAAAAGCCACAGGGTGTTGGTCTACACTGGGACGTCCGATGGAGATAAGGCATGTGGATAACAGGTGAACTCAGAGAGAGAGAGAGCAGGCTGGTGCACACCAAGGACAGGGGAGGGAAGGAGAGGACAAACTGCTTAATGGGCACAGGATTTCCTCTGGGGGTGATGAAAACGTTTTTGAACTAGAGAGACAGTGGTAGACAGCACTGTAAATGGAAATGCCCTGAACTTTCACTTTAAAATGGTTCATTTTTCCAGACACAGTGGCACTGGCCTATAATCCCAGCAGCTCCGGAGGCTGAGGCAGGAGAATGGCAAGCTCAAGGTCAGCCTCAGCAACTGAGCAAGGCCCTAGGCAACTCAGTGAGACCCTGTCTCAAAATAAAATATAAAAAGGGCTGGAGATGTGGCTCAATTCCTGGTTTCGGGAAAAAAAAAAAAAAAAAAGTTTGTTTTATGTCAATTTCACCCCAAATAAAAAAAGAAAGAAGAAGATGATATACAATTCTGGTCATTCCTGTTACTGATTTTAGCCTCCATTTGTACTTAATGCAAGTGTTCGCTGCACCCCACCATTTCCGGCTTAAAGCTCTCTCTTGGTAAATAGTCTCAGAATTTTCAGGTCAATCTTCGTTTACCTGGAGTCCACTCAGGGGCAGCCCTCCTGGCATCAGTGGGGCCTGGCCGGGTGGGGGCGTGTGGCGATGTCGCCTCTTCCTTGCTGTCACTGACACCCCTGGTTGCAGTTGCGGTGGGCTCTCCCAGCCCGGCGAGGTCTGGGGCAGTGGCTGCTGCTGGCCTGGCTGCACAGCCCTGCTGACGGCCTCTGAGGCTCCCACTTTGTTATTGTGCCTAGCAAGGTAACCTTGCTGGGCCTCCTCTGGGAGGAGCCCCAAATTCAGGACCCCACTTGGGCACTCAGGGACGTGTGGTTACTGAGATGCCCTCCAGGGCGTGTCTGTGCCCTCCCCATCCTGGGAGCACCGTGAAATCTTCCCCTGTGCCTCCCGCTGCTGTCCCATGGAACAGGAGGTCTTCAGAGAGACAGACACAGGTACCGGCGTGAGAGGTGGGGACTTTAAGGAACTGACTCGTAAGTGTTGGGGCCATCAAGTCCAAAATCTGCAGGGCCAGCTGGCCAGCTGGAGACTCAGGTAAGAGATGATGATGTTACAGTCTTGAGTCCAAGCCTGAAAACTCAGGGAGAATGCCGATGCTGCCCGCCGTGTAGATGCAGAATCTCTCCATTGTGAGACACCGGTCTTCACCCTAAAGGCCTTCAGCTGCCCAGATGGGGCCCACCCAATCCAGAGAGAAGAATCCGCTTTGCTTACGGCCAATTGACTGGAAATGTCAATCACATCTAAAAATCACTTTTACAGCAATATTTAGGGTGGCGTTGGACCAGTTAATTAGGCACCATAGTCCAGCCAAGATCGCACATGAAATTGACCATCACAGCCACATAGGAGGAGCCCATGAACCTGCCAGATCTGCCCTGGGCGGTCACTTCCGGACCCTACGTGAGAGGACGAACTTCCTCCTCATCGAACGCACTCTCCTCCCGCTCCTTTTCCCATCCGCTCCCTTGCTCAGGCCCACCCGCCTCCCTTGCTGTGGAAACCAAACCAAGGGGGCTGGGGCACAGTGACAACGGATTTCCCTCCTCCAAACTCTGCCATTCCAAGTTCTCTGTGCCACAACCTGGCAGGGATGCCGGGCACCTTCTGTGTGTGGGGTGGAAACCTGGGGTCCTAGCTCAGGAGGCGTCCCCAGGCTCCTCTTTCTCCCATCCATGCTGCAGGTATTCAGACCGACCCTCCGAATGCCCCTCACGCCATCCTGCCACGGGCCAGTCCGTGCCAGTCAGACCCAGACAGCAACTGCCTCGGGATCAGAATTCCAAATTCCCAGGAGAGCAGACTTATCTCCTGAGAATCTTCCCATTCTAGGTCCTCCTGGGACCAGGGACGGGGCGCTACAAGGCCTCAGTGGGGAGGTGCGCCTGCACACAGCCGGTGCAGACAGCCCTTCTGGAGTGACGCAGGGGGCGCGAGGCATGTGTCTGTGTGGCTCTCACTACTTAATGCTCCCATTGGTGACCACACCATGTCCCCTGATCAAGCTGAGTTCCTGAAGGTGAGTGACTTAACCTCCAGGCTGCTCCCCTCCCCCCACGCTGTGCCAGCTAACAGAGCTGCTGTGTGACCCTGGTCCCTGCCCCATGCCAGCTGCCTGCCAGGCCAGCAGCTCCTCCACCAGGCAGTCTTCTGTGCTTCCCAGAGATGGAGAAGCATTTTAAGCCTCTCTTTTCTGGGAAGACGTACTTCCGTCCCTGTGCCCATAGGCAAGTCATCATGGGCACACCTTTCAGACCCACTGTCCTTCTCAACTGGAACTGCACATCTCGTAGTGGAATTCAGTGCCCTTCCATCCAGCAAGTTGAGATTTTCGACTCTGCATTTGTTTGTCGGAGGGTATTGTGCTGTCTTCAATGATCTTCACAGAGATCCAAAATCAAGACTCCAGCAGCAAAGACCCCTTTAACATAATCTTTCCCCTCATTTTAAATTTAGCAGATTAACAATAACGTGTGGTCCTTTCCCAATGAATAAATCAATATGGCAAACTGGAGCCTGCATTCACACCCTATCGCAAGGTCCTTTAACGCTGAGGCCTCAGAGGGCCCTCACTGGAAGTGCCACACACACTGGGTCTCGCCCCTGGATTGTGGCCAAGGCACCTGCTGCTTCTCTGCTTTAAGCCTGGGTCACGGTTCTGGCAGGAGATGAGGATCCACTCATACGGAGCGAGGGAGCAGAAGAAGAACATCAGTACCTCAAACTCCAGTCTCCTCCTGGTCAGCCTCATGGCCAAACCCAGAGCCAAGCACCCAGGTGTCAATTGGCGGACTCCACATAGATAGAGGTCACCACCCAGGCCCAAACCAGGAGAGAGGAGCAGAGAGCACCTCGGGAGGAGCAAGGCGAAATCAGGTGGTCCAGGCCAGGAGAGCCATTTCACCCGACTCTGAATGTCCCTGCCTGCCCTGCAGGGCCCGTCAATGGAGGGCTTGCACTGATAACCCTCTTCCATCTTGATGACCATGAGCAAGCCCCTCCTCCCACAGGACTCGTGAGGAGGAAAAGTGAAAGTCCAAAGGGCCACTCATCTAGTTGCTCCTTGAAAGAGTGGCTGTGAGTTCCCAGAATCAGAGACAGTCCTGGCCATGGCCCCATCCCCACCTCCCCACCTGTCCTGTGGTCTCCCTGTGCAGTCCCCAAATTCTTACTGAAATAAGACGCAAGTGGGTGAACAAACGTGTGGTCTTTTCTCCTTCAAGTGGGCTTTATCTCAAGTACCTCTACATCTTAGGATTCCTGGAACAACTCTATTTCAACTCTTCTTACCCAGTGTCCCCATTTAAGTGCACTGACATTTGATGAACCAAATGCCCTGCTTCTCAGCTCGGGACACACAGTCCATGCAGCTACCAAGACCTGGTGACAGTATGGCAAATGTGAGCACTGAGAGCAAATGGCAATTGATAGTTTGCAGAGTCCCTGTGCTTCGGTCATCAATATCCTTGTCTTAATGGTACACTGCAATACACCAGCCCTGGAACCAAGTCTGTGTGCTCAAAAGAAAGCACAAAAATCAGTCACCAAAGAAGGATTATTTTTGCACTGCAAAATCTTTCTGCCTTCTCCAGTGATGCAAAAGTCAAGATAGACCACGGCGTTCTCAGAGACCTACTTCTTCACCTCTTTCCTGATAGCACTTTCTTTATAAAAGGGAGAACATGACAACCCATTTACCGGAAGGAAAGAAATGTCTTTGCTTCACTGTTATTTCAATCTGAATCCATAGAGATTCCCCGCTTCAATCTCTACATACTAAGTTGTCAAATTTCGTCAGTTTATAAGATAAGGAGAAACCAATATCCTCTTGCAGAATGTCATAAAACCATGTTCCTGTTTTATTAGTCACGTTAGCATTCTATTGCCCTTTAAATGTCACGAGTTCAAGAGCACAGCTGTATGTGTCCTGAAAGCAATTCTTCTCATTGTAATAAAGCATGAATGAGGCCGCGCCGTCCAATGGAGTAGAGATAAGGACAAAAGACAGGACCCTGAGTGGGTGGGGACTGCTCCAGATAAGCTGCGTTGTTCTCCAGTTAAAACTTTTATCATTGATTTACTGCTGAGGTCATCAAAACATCAGCTAATTTGCTGATTGGCACGTGCTATTTTCTTCTTTCATCATCTAAACCATAACTGGAAAACGGAATCTGCTTGCTGAGGTGAGCGGAAGCAGAAGCCACACGCACCTTTCTAGAGGAGGGAGGACCACGTCACAGGGCCGGCTGTCTCCTTCCCGGAGCACCTGCTAGCTAGCTGGGGGGAGCTGAGCAGGGCTCCCCGGGCCGCCCTGTGCAGCTGCAGTGCTCCCTGCTTCTCCAAACCCACCGTGAGCTGAAGGAGTCGTCAGCGAGGAGAAGAACAAGGAATGAATGAATTCTGACTCTTCCAATGTCTCTGTCCATGTTTGGACCACCTAACAAAGACTAAAATGTGATTTTCACCAATATTCCCAGTGGCCGATCCCAACACGGCACATACAGGTACTTTCCTACCCTCCCCATCCCAGTTCCTATCATTGACTGAAATTTAGATTTTTTTAAATTTCATTTTCTTACATCAGTACCCAGGTCCTTAGCTCTCCTTCCCACACATGCCTCTATTTTCCATGTCAGTCATGACTGTTCTGGTTTGTTATTTGACTAATTCCCCTCCAGCCTTAGCTGCCTTGCTTTGGCATCTGATTCTGCCTTCTCTCCTTCATCCCTTGCACTGCGATCAGAATCAGCTTTCCCGCGCGTGAATCCGGGTGTGCTTCATTCCCCCACTGCTGCTGCTGTGTATCTCTGTGATTCCCAAACTGTGGGAGAAAAGCAATGCACATCTAAACTCTCCAAACCACCCAGGGACAAGGATTCCAGCAATCTCTTGTGGTCCACAGAGCACAAGCTCTTTATTTCTTAAAGAGAAAAATGAACTAGCTTCATTTCAGGGAAGGAAAAGACAGGGAGGTTCAACAGGAAGGGAAAGACATTTTGCTTGGGGAGGAACAGGACTTCTATCCAGGAGAGATTTAAAAAAAAAAAAAAAAAAAAAACAGGGATTGAACCAATGGGTGCATAACCACTGACTCACATCCCCAGTCCACCTTTTATTTTTTGAGACAGGTTCTCCCTAATTTGCTTACGGCCTCGTTATGTTGCCCCGGCTGGCCTTGACCTTGCTATGCTCCAACCCCAGCCTCCCGAGCAACTGGTATTATAGCCAGGCTCCATGCAGGAGAGATTCTGATTGGCTGGCCTGTGGGGGTGCTGGGACAGGAAGGTCCACAGGCTCACATGGATGCAGTGAAGATTCAAATGCTTTCTGGAGAGGGTGCATCTGCCGAGGGTTCTGGAAATTCTTTACTAAAAGTGGCCCCTCACAGGAGGAATTCAGTTCCCTGCTAATGGGATCAACCTGTGAGTAACATGCAGTGGAAAGAGAGGCAGAAAGCAGCCCCTGCTTAAGACTTTGGAAAGTCCCAGTGCAGGCAGGTGGAGGCTCAGAGCCTGAGAAAAGGGGAGTCCACACTCACCCCGACCCTGCTGGGCACCTTTGCCACTCGGTGTCACCCAGAGGAATGGAAGACTGGAGAAGCTGAGGGGCAGCCTTCAGGCCAGCCTCGGGGATTCCTAACGCACCAGGAAGGCTTCCCGGAGGAAGGAAGGAAACCCAACGCCAGCCCGAGCACAGCTCCAAGAACCTGGCAGATCCGTGCTGTCCACCCGCTTTGTGGGGCTGTAACAGGGTAGCACAGAACGAGTCATTCAGATTCACAGTCCCGGAGGCCACATCTGGCCAGGGCCTTCTTGCTGAGTCATCCGTGGGCAGAGGGCATGGCATGGTGACAGAGCATGCACAGAGAGAGAGGGGGAGGGAAGGGGCAGGCTCGCCCTTGGAGCAGAAGCTCCCTCCTGCACTAACCCCCGCGTGGACGCGGAGCCTCAGGATCTCCTCGCCTCTTAACAGTCCACTTTGAACCTGTTGCATTGGGGAGTAAGTTTCCAACACAAGAACTTTGGGGGACACCCTCAAACTACAGCATCTCCACGTTTATGAAAAAGAGATGAAGAAGAAATAATCCAGAAGCTCTAATTTTTTTGGAAAAACCCTAGACAGTTTTATTGAGATATATCCCACATATTTCAAAACACACACATTGCCTCATACAGTTGAGGGGTGCCCCGAAGTCACAGGGCCACACAGCCTGTACCGCCATCTCGTCACTACCTCCTCCACACCCCAAGAACTCTGCCCTCATTGGCAGTCTCCTCATCCCTGTTTCCCCAGCTCCTGGCAACCATTACCCAGCTTTCTTTCTGTGTATTTGACTTTTATGGACTTCTGCACAGGTGGAATCATGTATTGGTCTTTTGTGACTGGCTTCCACCATAACAGGGAGTGGAAACTCTGCATCATATAGAGTTCCAATGTTTAATCTTTTGAAAACTGTCAAGCAATTTCCCAAAGTGCTGTCCATTTTACATACCCACCAGTAATGTATGAGGGACTCACCAACCCACCCTCGTTAATGGCCACCATTGTCTATCTCTATTAATTACTGCCATCTCTGTATGTATGAAGTGATATCAGTTTATGATTCCAGTTTGCATTTTCCTAATGATGAGCAATACTGAACATCTTTTCATTTGTTTATTGATCTCCTGTATATTGTTTTTAAATGTATCTTATTCAAGCAATTTGCCCATTTTTAACTGGTTTGCCAAATTGCTGAACTCATTTATTAGTTGTCAAAGCTTTAACATGGAATCTTCATGATTTTCTGTATATAAGATCATACAATTCGCAAATAGAGATAGTTGTACATCTTCCTTCCCAATTTCAATGCCTCATTCCTTTTTCTTGCTTAATTGCACGGGCTAAAATCTCTAATGCAATGTCAAATAGAAGCAGCAAGAGGGAGTATCGTTGTCCTTCCTAGTGTTAGGAGAGACCATTTCATGTTTCTCCACTGAGTCTGATATTAGCTGGCCTTTTCCGCAGATGTCCTCATCCAGTCAGGGAAGCCCTTCCTTCCCAGTCTGTTTAATGTTGATATCGAGAAAGCAGATTTGACCATATGGATTGGAGTTACTGTCCCCCACCCTTTCATTGCAGCCTAACCAGCTCCCTTCCACATTCCCCACAGGGCAGGTATGCTAGGGACAGCCTATTCATTTTTCTGGGAATATCTTAATTTCCCACTGGCCTTTGAAGGCTGGTTTTGAAGGCTGGTTTTGAAGCTGGTTTTGAAGCTGGTTTTGCTACACAGAATTCTAGCTGATTGTCTTCCTTTCAGTTCTTTAACCATGCCATCCCTTGCCTCCTGCTAGCCAAGGCTTCTATGAGAGGCATGCCCTTCACCTTATTGAGATGGCTGTGTTTGTAATCAATCATTTTTCTCTTGGTGTTTTCAAGATTTTTCATTATTGTTGACTGTTTCCAGTTTGATTATGATGTCTGGGTCTAGAGTTTCAAAAATTTATGATGCTTAATGTCTATTGTACTTTTGTCTTAGAGTTTTAATGCATAGATTCATATTTTTCATCAAATTTTGGAAGTGTTAGACAGCATGTCTTCAAATATCTTCCTCTTCATCTTCCCCTCTTATTTCTGGAATTCTCATGATGCACATGGTGGTATATTGGATGGTGTCCTTTGAATCCCTGGAACTCTACTCACCTTTTTTCACTTTCTCCTTGACAGATCTAAATATTTGATTCTGTCTTCCTCTAGCTCAAAGCTGTTGTTCTGTCTACCTAGTGAAGATTTAACTTCAGTTATTAACTTTTCAATACAAAAGTCTCTGTGTTTTGTGTGTATGTAATATACAACATAATTGTATTTGTATTTATGTTTGATTTATATATCCTCATTGGTGTTGTTTAGGGAGCATAATTATCAGACTTTTCTTTAATTCTTCAGAGATTCTTTATCTACTGATTTGAGTCCCTCAAGGACATTTACTATCGATTACTCTTGTACTGTTAATGAGGCATATTTTTGTTGCTTTGCTCTCGAACCAAACATTTTGGATAATGTAACAGTTCTAGCATGAGATCCACTCGCCCACAGGCCCACACACTGCCCACGTTGTCTTTCTATTGCTTATTTAAATTCTTCTTGTTGCAAACTACTTGCTTGGCTACTTTCCTATACTAAATCTGTAAATTCCACATATTGAAATGTGTAGCATCTGAATTCTCTACTAATCTTTTTAAAAACATTCTTATTTTCATTTTTAAGACCGTATTCCAATGGGTCACACCTGGGTGAGTATAATTTAGAAGCCCACCATTGACAGTGGACAGGAGTGCTTTTTTCGCCTTGCCTGCATGTTTCACCCTCTGCTAAATAAGTATGTATGGGATGAGCACCTTCGAATTTCAGACAGCTTACGAGGCAGCTTTGGCTGTCACCTCCTGCCGTGTGTAGCCTGAAGGTCAGCCAGCGGTGACTGACAGGTCCTTCTCCATCAGGATGCATCAGCCTCTACATCACAATGAATATATCAGAATTTCCAGACTTTCTTTGCATTATCTAAGTTTACTTTCAAAATTCCACTCAGTCTTTTGTTTGGCTCCACTGAAATCACAGCCTCAGATAACTGAGTGGTGGTCAGCAGCTTGCTATTATTTTTAGTAGTAACCAATAAGTTTGAAAACCCATACAAAATTAGACAATGCTTAAGAAAGCATAACTTTTTAGGGTATATCTAAATAAAAGAGAATTCTGAATAGCATTATGTGACTAAAATAAATAAACTCATAATTATGACTTTTCCAGAATAAGAACTACAGCCCCAGAGAATTTTACCAATAAATTCTTCAGATAATTAAGGAAGAAGCAAAATCTTCTAGAGAATAATCAAAGGCTCAGAATCTTCATAACAAAACCTAAAATTCCTTCAAGGGAGGAAACTAATTCCAGTCTCACTCATGGTTGTAGATGCAAAATCCTAAATACACACTCTATTAACAAACTGTGTCACACAGCAAATTAAAAGGATAATGCACCAAAATATATTGAAATGATTTTAAGAGTAAGACCACATTAAAATTCAGAATCAATGAAATTCTCCAAATCAATAAAATCAGTGGAGAAATTCATATACTTAAGTCAATCAATTCAAAAAACATCCTATCCATTCATGATAAAAATCTGTCAGCAAACGAGGAGTAGAGGGTAATAAATTAATCTGCTAAAGGGCCTATAAAATAGACCAGCAACCCCCCGACATGAATGCATATGTAGAGGCAAATGTGGACGTACACACACACACACACACACACACACACACACACAACTTATCCATAGGATCATGCAATCCCTGTGTCCCCATCTTCTGCAAGTCTGGGAGCCCGCATCCCTTGGTGGTACCAGTACTCTGTTTTTAAAAGCCATTTTCTACCAAAAGGAGCCACAGCTCCTTGAAGACAGGATTAATTCTAGATCTGGTGGAAGAAAACTAAAAATTATGCAAGGAATACCTTGTTATTCCAGAAAGTAGGAAAAAATAAAAATTAAAAAAAAAGTCTTGTACAAAGATATGTCAAAAGAAGCCAAGTTGCAAGCACACCCCTGGGCCAAATTTGGGACAATTTGAGCTTCAAAGTATAATAAACAAACAAATACCCAACACAAGTACAGGTGCGTGTGCACCAAGGGCCTGGAACAGAACGGGACGTGTGGAAGCTTCTCAGTCTGAGTTCTGCTGATAGTCACTTATGATACCTTGTGGCTTATGGCGATGGCTTGTGGAATAGCATGGGGTGCTACTCAGGAAGGGAAAGGAGCAGCAGGGTACCTCCCCCTGGAAGCCAGAAGGCATCCACAAGCATAACACGAAGGACAGAGTCAAGTACAAAGGATCGTGTATCTGATTCCTTTTGCGTGACATTCCACCAGGCAGTATTCGTCCCTGTGCTAGAATGGAGACCTGGTAACTGGTGGGGAGGAAACGGGTCTGCGGTGGGAAGGCTGCGGGACCAGAGGACACGAAGGGCCTTCTGAAGTGTCACGGCACTCGGCTTCAAGCTCTGGCTGGACACACGGCTTTGCCCCACGTGCCCTTCTTCCAGATGTGTGATCATGGTTTGTCTCTGTCTCATTGGTTGATTGACTGGTGATTGAAAAAAAAAAATCTACAATTCTTATTATGAATTCATGATCTTAGAAATTTAAAAATTAACTATATGTCTGATTTCTTCCCACAGGCTAACCATTTCCCGCCTGGTTTTATGATAGTGGTAAATCCTGCCAATGATTTTAAATGCACTCTTCAATATTTCAAAGATCCTCAAATATAAATTTAAGTTATTCCTTTGGAATGAAAATAATAATAAACTTGGCATTCCAATTTTGTGAGAGTGAGACTGTGACAACATTCCACAAAGAAACTGACTTAGTGTCTCTGCAGACGGCAGAGCGCCTGCCTCAGCTCTCGGGAGGCGTGTTCTAGCACGTGGTGGTGGGCCAGTTCTCACTTTGCAGGGTGGATTTTATAGCGGTAACAACTTTTGTAAATGATTTCTGGGCTGAAATGTTGAATTAGTATCATTACCCTTCAGCGTGTCATTCGATGTTTAATGAATGTTTCTTACACAGACAACAATGGTCACTGTTACCCTGGTAGACATATAAAAGAAACCATTATCTCGCCACTTTAATATCCTTCTTTGCTTTGGTCCTCTTAAAATCCTTCCAGAAGAAAAATGCGCGCACCTCCTCTCATTCTTTACGCCCCTCTGGGGCTCACATTAGATGCTAATTGCAGGATGCTGGTTCATCTGCTTTGGCCCTCAGGGATCACAGACCTTTCTGTGACTACTTCTCCATAATGCCAGGCACAAATTGCTATTTATTATCAACATATATAATGTGCCAGCATTGTCAAGGGGAAATTTTCTTAGATGGGAAAATTTGCATAAAAATCGATGTTTGCATTTTAATTGTAGGGTTATGGCTACTCTTATTCTTATCTATGACTTAGTCAGAAAATTGAAACAAAGCAAGAATGTGCTAGGGGACGGGGCTGACCATGAGCTAAGACAGGGTCATCCGGCCTAAGCTGCAATCAACTAGTCAACTGGTGGTGCATCAGAGGAAAATACCAGGTTTCTTTTATTAGAAGGTCAGAATAGCCTTCCTAGAGAATTCAGATTCTGAGGGTTTTTGAATTACAACTTTCTAAGAAAACATTGCCTTAAATTTCATTTTATGACATTCTAAATGCACTCCAGTGAGCCCTGGGGAAGCACACATTCCACACGTCTACGCACCCTCCCAGTCGTTCCCTTTCCTCCCACCCTACAACCGTCCCTGTAGCATGGCATGTCTCCTGGCAAATCAAGGTCTCTAGTCTACCAGGATTACGGAGAGCAAATGAAGGGCATTTCCACTAAACAGTGCACAGTAAATGCAGTGAAGATTAAGCATCCCTAATACAGAAATCTGAAATCCAATTTGCTCCCAAATTCAAAATTCTTAAGCACTGACATGATACCACAAGTAGAAAAGTCCATGCAGAAAACAAAGTTTCATGCATGGAATTATTCAAAATATTATATAAAATTATCTTCAGGCTATATACATAAGATGGTCTGAAACATAAATAAATTTTGTGTTTATTTTCATGAGCTTTGAGGTCCCATTTCCAAGATATCCCATCAAGTATACGGAAATTTTCCGTAATCCAAAGAAATCTGAAATGTGTAACAGATCTGATCCCAAGCATTTGGATAAGGGATCCTCAACCTGGGTGGCAATTTTTGACATCTCTCAGTGACCCTAAAAACAAATGGCCTGTTTCTCCCATAGAACTGAAGAGCTTTTCCTTGACAAATTTTCTTCATTTTAAAATAGTAAGAAAACCCATAAATCACCTGCTGGCAGGGTTGTTTCTAGATCATGCCATCCAATGCTGTACAACTGTCCCACCAGAGGGCTGTCACAATCAACACGTGGGTGTGACCCACGTGTGTGTGTGAGTTTGTGTGTGTATGTGCATGTGCACACATGCACATGTGTGTTTTATTTATATTTTAAAGGGGGTGAAAGAAAGTAACTTCTCCTCTACTTGGGGAAGAAAAAAAGCTACATTTTTCTCTTGAATAGTTTTATATTTATTTATGTATTTATTTATTTATTTATGTTCTAATTAGTTACACATGACAGTAGAATGCATATTAACACATCAGACGTAAGTGGAGCACAACTTCTCATTCTTCTGGTTATACATGATGTAGAATCACACCTGTCGTGTAGTCATATATGCACACAGGGTAATCATTGATTCATTCTACTGTTTTTCTTTCCTCTGTACCCCCTCCCCTCCCTTCACTCCCCTCTGCCTAATACAAAGTACCTCTATTATTCCCTAATCCACCCCCTACCTTATTGTGAATTGGCAACCACATATCAGAAAAAACATCCTGGCCTTTGGTTTTTGGGGATTGGCTTATTTTGCTTGCATGATATTCTCCAGTTCCATCCAGTTGCCTGCAAATGCCATAATTTCATTCTTCTTTAACACCAAGTAATATTTCATTTTGTATATACACCACATTTTCTGTATCCATTCATCTGTTGAAGGGCACCTAAGTTGGTTCCATAGTTTTGCTATTGTGAATTGAGCTGCTATAAACATTGATGTGGCTGTGTCACTGTAGTGTGCTGATATTAAGTGAGATGAAATCTTAGAGTAATTTTCATTTGCATTTCTCTAATTGGTAGACATGGTGAACATTTTCATATATTTGTTGATCATTCTATGAGGCTAGTATCACCCTGATACCAAAACCAGACAAAGACACAACAAGGAAAGAAAACTTCAGACCAACATCCCTGATGAACATAGATGCAAAAATTCTCAATAAAATTCTGACAAATCGCATACAAAAACATATTAAAAAATTAGGGATGAAGTGGGGTTTATCCCAGGGATGCAAGGTTGGTTCAACATGCAGAAATCAATAACTGTAGTTCATCACGTCCATAGACTTAAAGACAAGAATCATGGTCATCTTGAAAAGTCTAACAACTTGTTCTTCTCTCAGAATCATGAGAAAGAAGGCGTGTAGACTATTTCCACTAGCATTTTCTGGTAGAGGCAGCAGAATCCTCTCCACCTCTGCAGCCCCCTGAGCCATAGCAGCAGTTACTCACCTCTCCAAGTAGAGACACTTCGTTACTTCTGCTTCTTTTCTCTGCTTCTTTTTTTTCTTTTCTCTTCTTTTCATATTTGGAAAATATGAAGGAAAAGGAAAGAAAAACTTGCACCTGGAAGCACATTCCTGATGTCTTTGGCTGTTATTTCAAGAATTTGTGTCTTGAAGAAGAGTTTCCTGCCACCGGAGTGGCTCTCTGCCTGCACGCATGGTCTTCTAGAGACAAAGCACGAGGGCCCCCCGCAGGCCCCATGCCAGGACCCAAGTGCCGCGCCCACAGGACCCCTCTCTCCTCCACGGGGAGCAGTGAGGCTTCCTTAATTTTTGTTTTTTGCTGTTACTATTTTAGCCTAATTGGACCCAAAGAGAAAATAGGGAAAAAAGAAAATTCAAGGTAATTGGCATTTGTTTTTTATGATGTCATATTTTTTAGCTCTTTTCCCCTGCTGGTGGTTAGTTTTTGCCTGTTTACTCAGGAAAAGGACCCAAAACTTGGTGAAATGGCAAGAAGGCAGCACTGATTTAAATTCTGGACCCTTCAGTTGAAACTTCAGAAAGAGTCCTCATGACTCCTTATTTACTGAGAATTTTAAAATTCCAATAGCTCCTCTGTGAATACAAGGCATTTTATGAATCAATCTTTCTAGAACACAGCACTTCTTAGCCATGACAGATTTTTCAGTCTCACTAAGGAAATAAAACAAGGGTCAAACCAAGTAAAAGCAGAAAGTGTCAAAGGAAGGAAATGTTTGCATCACAATAAAGAACATCAGAAAGCCAGAGGGTCTGCTCCCAGTTGGGACGAGCTTTGCCATCTGAACAGTACCAACAGGCTCTGCACCGGCCAGGCTGCCGCACCATCCCTGCCCAGGGATCTGAAAGCAGAGGAAACCGAGTCTGCAGGGTAGAAGCCCAAAACCCAAGGCGAAATTCAAACTATCCAGACTCCGTAGCCAACGTTTCCATCACCTCCAGAGAGCACCACATGGGATGGGCCTTTAGCACATGGGCCTTGGTGGAACATTCAGATTGCACCCACACCGTAGCACGTGGGGTATGAAACCCGGCTCCCTGGGTTTCACGCAGGGCCTGGAGGCCACTCCGTGTGCTACCTGCTCTGTGGTGTGGTCCCTGCTCCTGGGCTCTTCCTGTCCGGTCAGAGGTGAACCACCGAGACGGTGCCCCCAGCTGCCTCCCCTCCCTGCTCCTACTCACACCACACCTCTCCCTGCGCACCCTTCCCTCGGCACACACTGCACAGCAATGCGGAACCGCACCTGAGGCAGCTGGGCCACGAGAGTCCTCAGGGATTCTGGAACTGACTCCTGCCTGTCCTGAGTGGAAAGTTCCCATGAGTGGTGCAGGCGGAGATTCGATGGGGCCCAGCCAGCACCGGTGACTCCCAGGCGTGCCCTGAGGCCATCTGGAAGAAGCCGGACACGGAGGGAACACCCAGTCTTGAGCTTCTCTGGCATTTGAAAAACTAGGGGGAAATAGACAGTAAGAAGGGACTGCATTTGGACGGATTTTACTAAGTGCCCTGGATTCCTTGAAGAGAAAAAGTGACAGGCTCCTGTCTGTTAGTGACAGTTTTCAGCACAATGTACAGGTCCCTTGACAAGTGTTATGGTTTGAATGTGAAGCCTCCCCCAAAGATCCGTGTGTGGCAGGCGTTGTCCTCAGTGCAGCAATGTGAAGAGGTGACCTTGGGGTGGGATTGGGTTGTGTGGACACTGACCCGTCAGTGGACTAATCCGGGGATAGCTTAACGGACTGCCGGGAGTCGGGGAAGAGGTGCCCTGAAGGGGCATTTCTTGTCCCTGGCCCCTTCCTCTTTCTCTCGCTCCACTTCCTGCTGCCAGGAACCGAGCAGGTCTCCTCCACCACTTCCTTCCAGAGGAGGATGTTCTGCCTCCTCGAGGCCCAAGCGATGGAGTCAGCTGCCAATGGAGTAGAACTTCTGCACCAGAAGCCAAAATAAATCTCTTCTCCTTTAAGTTGTTTTTCTCAGGTGCTTGTCACAGCTGACTAGCACAACGATATTGAAATTGATGCTCATTCCCAAGGCAAGAGGCGAAAGGAGGTAAAAAACCAAGCACCGAACTGAATACTAACAGTGGAAGAACTTAAAGGAAGGCCACCTGATGGTCTTTGAGAGCCTCCTTGCTTTCTGGCACTTCAAAATGTCCAAAGCTTAGACCACCCCAGACCTGGATTCTAAGTTTCTCTAAGGAGCCCTTATGCCTTACAATAAGAAACGGTGTTCAAGGTCTGGGTGTGAGGGCACCCTGAGTTTGAAAGCAAGTGTCACATCCAATAAGGTCACACTCGAGTTAGGTTGGTGATTCAGCTTATGCATGTTAATGCAGGATGAGAGCAACAGATCAAGTTTGGAGATTTTCAAGTTTAACGTTGCATTTTTTCCCAATACACAATCTTCAGTCAAGTTATTTGTATCATATTGAATGACTTTCAATACCTAGATTAATTTAAAAGCTTAATGAAATTGGAAAACCCAAAGAAATCTATTCCTTATTAATCCTTCAAAAAATATTAAAACTATGTATTGAGGGAGAATCCATTTCAATAATTTAATAATGAAAGGTATAAGAGATGCAATGATATAAACTAAAGTAAGTATTGAAAACATTAGAAATCCTTTTTAGAGTTTGTATGGGGTAAAATATAGTTCTCACTTCAACCATTTCATGCATGCTTCTATCATTTTCTCTAAAACAGACAAGGAGAGGTCCCTGGTGTTCAGCACATCACACACCCAGGGGCACCTGATGTGGTGAGCACAGTGAGAAGAGCAGACACGCACACCAGAAAGGGCAGCTTGAGTGGAACTGGGGAGGGCGCCACGTCATCAGGGAACTGCCCCGGTCTTGACAATATGTGGGGGTCTCCACTGGAGTCACAGGGTAGGCACAATCCCTGCACCCAACACGGCACAGTGACACCTTGAAATCCAATATATGAGAAGCATTAAGTGTATTTATTGAAGACATGACGGAACATAATATATGATGGTAGATGAAATCAGTTCTCTAAGTGGTGAAGTGAAAATGGTCATTGCTTTCGTTCTGCAAATGTGTAAAATCTGCACACACTACAATAAATCAGAAAATATACCTGCAAAAAAAAGTCGAGGTTGTAAATCGGTGGACTGGCCAACACCAAGGAGACTGTGCCTCAATGCCCGCTCCTTGCAAATACACGGTCTGGTCCAAATCACGGTCGGTAATGCAGGGTTTCTCCAGTTTACCTCCCACTGTCCACACGAGTACTCCAATTGCATCTTCAGGACAGTTTCCTTACTAAGCTTAACCAATGCTTTCTTCTAATTACATTCCTAGCACAGCCCCACCAAGGCCCCCACAGCCATGTCCCCCACCAACCACTGAACACTGTGGCCTTAGTACGAAGGACATACGACTTATTTGCCTTAAGAGTCTTGCAGTTCCCCACCCCCCCACCCCCGCCTTTTTTCCTCTGGGAGTTGTCTCATGTTGGTTTTGCTTTTTGATTTTGCAGCACCAGAGGTCAAACCCAAGGGCCTCACCCAGCTAGGCAACAGTCTAGCACTGAGCTTCACCCCAGCTCAAAAACTATGGTTCTAGACAAACATTTAAAATCCGCTTAATTTTAATTTGTTCCTTTGGGGAGAAAAGTACATAATTGATGCATAATGTAGGTCATAACAGATGGATTTTTTGGGACACAGCTTTATCTAGTACTTCCTTCCTTCTTATTTCCCTTAACTCTAAGCTCCTCACATTCCCCAAGGTGCCCATGGGCCAGAAGTCACAAGTGCTCAGGTCTCTCATCTAAAGCTTCAGGGCCACATCAAAACCCTAAACTCCCAGCAGCGCCCTAAACTCCAGGAAAGCCTGGAGAAGTGACCAGCTGAGTTTAGAAACTGCTCAACACCTCAGCTGACACTCGCCTCGGACACAGCTTACACACACACAGATGTGCTGGCTGCACCTGCGTGCGGCGTGTCCGTGTGTGTGTGTGTGTGTGTGTGTGTGTGTGTGGCCTACAGCACTCCAGGTGTACCAAAAATAAAATCTATGCACGCTGCTAAGTTTCTGTTACAATGTTGAGGCAGGAGAAGCCATTGGAAGATCTGGGTTCACATGATTGAGTTCCTAGCCTGTGGCTTCATTTCAAGGTGAGTCTCCTTAACATTTCATTTCCTAATGAGAGGCACATGCAGGCAGCAACTGAGTCTCACTCTTAATAAGAAATGCAGTGTGTATGAAATGTGTATAAAAATACGTTACTTCTGCTAATAAATGCTAATGAAAAGGAGCCAAGACAAGCCCTGTTGCTGAAGCCAGCGATTCACCTTAGGGAAGGTGGGTGGCCACCAAGTCCAGGAGAGGAAGGCCTCATGAGGCAGACCGCTCCCGCTGTCCTCCTCTGTCCACTCCCAGCTCCGAGCCTTCCTCATTCTAGCTTTGGCTCATTGTGAGGGGTTAGGGAAGGGCAGACCCAAGCTCAACCAGGTCAGAGCTGAGAGAAAAAGTCATAGAAACTTGGCCCTTGTGTCAGGGAGGGTTCCAGAACACAAAGCAGGTGGAAAACGTGACACAGCAGAAATACCGAGGAAAGGCCTGGAGGCTGAGTGGAGGAGGAAGAGCCGGGGCGAGGCCGTGCATGTTCACTTGGTGCAACAGGGAAGGGGGGCTTCCTGAAATCCCATGAGCTGGTTCTCCAGCCTCAGTGTGATGCTCCAGATAAAAGGGACAGAGGTCAGCCTTAGAGAATGCCAGAGTTCCAGCACCCAGGCTTCGGGTATGTTCGATTTAATTTCTGTGACTTTGGCCATGAAGTGTTTAGAAGCAGCACCTGTGAGTGAGGGTTTTAATAAGCAGCCAAGCAGCAGAGGCGGGTTATAAAAGCCAGAGAAGGAATTCCAGGTTGAGAAGTTGATTTCATTGTGTAACAAGGCTCCGAGGAAGCACTCGGGCCGGGAGTGACTCAGCCGAGAGTGCTCAGAGGCCAGGAGGGGACAGCGGTGGGCAAGCGGTTAGACCCACAGGGGAAAGGCTGAGCTCTGCTGGACGGGGGTGAGCACTCAGTGCAGACCAGCCTCTCCTCCATGGTGGGGTGCGCTGGGACCCCCAGCCTGGCTTTGCAGACGGAAACAGCTCTGTGCAGGGCGCCGGGCGGCAGAAAGATGAGCCACTTGTCGGTCATCCAGAAATGTGATGAGGACACCCAGTCTGCCCACACACGCTGGCTCTGCTCTTCCCAGGGGAGATCAGGGATTCTAGCCAAAGACCTATTCAGGATCCATGCTGTGTGAGCTCCGGTCCTGCCACTCCCTGTGTCCCGTCACAGCCCGCCAGCCTCTCAGCACAGTACCCGTTGTCCTCCCTCCAGACTTCCCAGGGGTGTGGCACTCATCCTGCTGCCACTGCATAGGGACCTCATCTCTCTCTCTGTTCTTCATGGCAACCCACTGCACCACCTCCCTCCCCTCTGGACAGACCTCTGCACCCCTTGAAAAGCCTGCAACGTGCCTCAACGTACCAGCAATGCACCCCATCAACCGTGCATTAGTTCCTGGGTAATGAGAAAAGCTCGAAACTGCTGGAATTGTTTTTAAAAACATAAAATGAGCCTAGAGAAGAGAGATGGCCCCTTCGACGATTCTGATCCGGTTAGGAAGATAAGACTGATGGACTGAACCATTAGCAGGAGGCGTCAGTCAAGCCAGTCTCTGGTGGCGCCGTCTCCCACAGCGAGCTCCAACCGCCCAGCCCATGCTCAGAGCCTCCAGCTGTGTGAGCGCCGGCACATTACGGGAGGGACACGCCAGGCAGATGTGTAGATCCTCAATAGACAGAGCCGCCTCCAGGTGGTCGTGCCTGCCCAGCCTGCATCCAAAATCTCCAGACATAAGGAAACGCTACAGAGAAGACGGAGAACAGGAGCTTCCAATTATTTGAGATGGAAACAACACAAAGGCAGGGAATCCCAGGGGCGGGTGCCCTGCAAGCACCTTCTGGCAGCCACGACACTGAGCACTCCCTGGAGTGTGTGCCCCAAGCCTGTCCATTTTCTCCTGCTGTCACAGAATGCCACAGAATGGTATGTGTTCTGAACCATCGGTGGGACAATGGATAGGACAGGTGAGACTTCTGGAGGCCAGAAGTCCAGTACCTAGGCATCAGCATATTGGTGTCTGGTGAGCACCCAGTCTCCACACCCAGGACGGAGCCTTGGAGATGGCCTCCTCCTCCGCTGCCTCCTCTGCCTCACATGGTGGAAGAGCACAAGAGTCAAGAGAGAGCATTGTGCCTTGGAAGTCCTTTCATTGCAGCTCTAAACTGTCCATGAGGGTGCAGAACTTGAGGCCCAGTAGCCTCTGAGAGGCTTTGCCTCCCATGCCATTACATGGGCAGTTACCTGTGCACACAGCTCTGGAGAGCAGGCTGTCCCAGCCACTCCAATCCTCTCAATGGCGTCACTGTTGACGGCCTATTTGAGCTGGCTGATTCTGGCCTAAAATTTCACCTACCTCAGATGAGTTACTAATATTTTTTCCTAAGATAGTTAAGGTAGCTAATATGTTCCTGAGACTGAAGATGTGGAAACTCTGTTTCCCAGGTTTTTATGTGGGCGTCAACCCGCTTGAAGATTCCAAGCCCCGCTTCAAAGGAAAAGTAGCACATTTTATTTGATTCACAAAGGTTTTCTCAGCTCTCATTTGTGGAACAACTGAAAAAAGTCACATGGCACCACAAGGCAGGGAGGGAGAGGCCTGAGGAGGATGATCCTGCCTGGCCGTGGCCAGCTGGGAGCTCAGGAGCGCTCAGAGAGGACGACTGCCACCTCCGAGCACCGCCAGCCACCCACACGGACTTCTCTAAAGATGTTTTGTAATTTTTTAGAGCAGTTTCCAGTTCACAGCAAAATTAAGAAGAAAGTACAGGGAAACCCTATGTATCCCCAAAGGGAATTTTTAAAAAGCCACAATAAATACTTCTTCAGAGCCTAAATTTTATAAGTGAGTGAAATGGAAGGTGAGCACCAGTCATGGTTCTTAGCTGCACACGTCATAGACTCTGGCAGGCATTTGTTTTTTGTTTTTGTTAGGCAGGCATTTGTTTGTGAACTACGTAGAATAGAGGTACCCTAACAGAGCACAAAAATAGTCCCGCACATATGTATCCAACAAACTTTTGACAGTGTTGCCAA
Organism: Glaucomys volans; assembly: GCA_020662805.1. Taxonomy (NCBI): domain Eukaryota; kingdom Metazoa; phylum Chordata; class Mammalia; order Rodentia; family Sciuridae; genus Glaucomys; species Glaucomys volans. The sequence goes on from JAJEJO010003011.1 coordinate 655,230, forward strand.
GGTAACTCAATGGTAAAAGACGACCTTTTCAACAATTAACATTGGAACATCTGGTTGCATGTATTCAAAACAGAAATAAAAAGGGAGGGAGGGACAGAACAAGGATAGGATATAAGAAAGAAAAGAAGGAAGGAACAAAGGAACTAAGGGAGAGAAGGAGGGGAAGAAAAGTTCATTCTGCTTTAGACTCTGAACAAGTCACATCGGGGTTAGTGGTAGCTCAGTGTGAGAGCACTTGCCTGGCACGAGTGAGGCACTGGGTTCGACCCCCAGCTCCACATAAAATAAATAAATAAATAAGTAAATGTATTTTTAAAAGTCAAATCAAAATGGATGGTAGGAGTAAGTGCAAGACCTTAACCTGATAAATTTTGAGAAAATTGATGAAAATAATGTATGACTGTGGTTTAAGAATAAATTTCTAATATAGTGTACAAAAAGCCATGAATGTTTAAAAAATGGTTGAAAACTGGACTTCCTGGCACTTTTCTCTTGAAAACAAAAGAGGTGATCTCTAGACCAGAAGCAAATCTTTTTCAGGTGTATATCCAATAAACATCTTGCATCTAATGTATATAAAGAATTCTCATAACATGGATAAGATGACAAACAACCCAACTGAGACCATAGCCAAAATATGTAAACAGAAATTTTACCATCCCCCCCAAAAATAAATAAATATATATATATATGTGTGCGTGTGTATATATATACGTATATATATATACATATATATACACACACATACACCCATGCCTAAAAACACAAGGAAAAAGGATCCACGTCAATCTCTATTGGTTAAAGGCAAACCCCAACTGCAAGGATGTGCCTCCCTTCACAGAGGCTAGAATGGTAAAGGTAAAAGGACTGGCTACATTACACATTGGCAAAGATAAGGACAACTGGAAGCCCCACATTGGCCATGGAAATGTGGGGTGGTGGGACCACTTCAGAACACTGTGTGCAGCCTCTCACAATGCTAACCATGCTTTTCCCACACCACCTGACAATCCTCCACGTGTTAGTCAGCTTTTTCACCACTGTGACTAAAAGATGACCAGAACAATTGTAGAGGAGGAAAAGTTTATTTGAGGGCTCATGGTTTCAGAGGTTTCAGTCCATAGACAGCCAGCTCTATTCTTGCAGCTTGGGGTGAGGCTGAACATCATGGTGGAAGAGTGTGGCGGAGGAAAGCAGCTCACATGATGATCAGAGAGCAGAAAGAGAGAGATCTGCACTTACCAAATAAAAATATATACCCCAAAGCCACACCCTCAGTGCCCCACATCCTCCAGCCACACCCATTTGTCTTCAATTACCACTTAATCCCGTCAGGGGATTAGTTCACTGATTGGGCTAAAGCTCTCATAATCCAACCATTTCTTCCCTAAACCTTCTTGCATTGTCTCACACAGGAGCTTTTGGGTGACACCTCACATCCAAACCATAACACTCCAACGTACCCAAGATAAGTTTGAAAATCATTCTCAGTCACTTTCTTCACAGAAGTAAGAAAATGGACATGACCCAAATGTCCATCAGCAGGCGACAGTACATACGGAGTGTGGAGAATCCATACCATGGAATGGTACGCACAGATAGAGGAACCAGCTCGTGAAAGAGACAGCAGCTGGGTGAATCGCAAACACATGACGAAGAAATACAGTCAGTCAAAAAAAAAAAAAAACCCAGCCAGGTCCTAAGGACAGGATAGCAACAGGCCACCTTGGTGAGCAGCTGGGACTTGCATGCTGATGTCACCCTCAGTGTTTGTTTCCTAAATGTCATGATGGAAACCCTGCCTAGCCCAGTATTTTCCACTCCTATGTGTTAGAGGTCTCACCAACACCGTTAGGCAGCTGCAATGCTGTTGTTCTGCTCTGAGGAGGCCAGGGCAGCATCGCCGTGGAGGAGGCTGTGAAACAACACTGTGTCATGAGGGAATTTTTAAATTAAACCTTTTGTGCATTTTATTTCCATCCATTGCAGCTTTTGAAGTCACAGGAAATGAGTGGCTGGGCTCAGGGGTCTTCTTGGGGCCACCCTGGGTACACTGGCCTTTCTCCAGAGGAGTTTTCAAGCCCTGGGGTCTGTTTTCCATTTCTATTGCTGGTCACGCTCTACTGTGTCTGTCGAAGAGATAGTGAAATTGAAATTGGACTGGTGCTATCTCCCCGTGCCAGCTGAGAGCCGGCAGGCTAGAGAAACTACAGTGTGTAACTCCCACTTTTCAAGCAAAGACTGAACTTATCTTTAAGGGAAGTCTTTCTAATGGCCTGGACAAGACAGATTCCCCCAACCATTCGCACATGTTAAAGGGCCTGGCTCCTTAACAAACCCTGAAGGCCCTCTGACACCAACTTCCACATCGCCTTCCCGGCTCCACTCCACCAGCAACCTGCAGCTCCTCAGCATCCGCTTCAGTCCTGCCTCCTCTGCCCTCACACCATTCCACACCCTGTGCTCCTGACCCTTTCCCCCTCCAGCCCTGCTCTGCCCACTAAATCCCTGCAAGATAAATTTCTAACAGACTTCTCACTAACAAAGCTATTCAATATGTTATTGGGAATTGTCCTAACAGAAGAACGCCCCAGCAAACCTATTTTGTCAATACAACAGATATTATCAATTTACGTTTTTCAGTGATGACTGAATTGGAGTTGGGGTTGTAGCTCAGTGGTAGAGTGCTTGCCTAACATGTGTGAGGCACTGACTTTGATTCTCAGTATCACATATGAATAAATAAAATAAAGGTCCATTGACAACTAAAATATTCTAAAAATGATGACTTACTTTGAAATTTCTGCTGCAATTCCATTCCTTTGCAAACAAGAGTAACGACACCAGTAGGAACAAAAACCAAACACTGCTTTTTAAAATAAAAACTCATTTATTTATCCTTCATGAGGTTCTGCGCTCCCTCCAGACACATCTTCTTCATTCCAGGTAAGGTGAGAAAAATGAGGAGAGGAGAGGCAATATCTGGAATGGCAGAGTGAAACTACTCATCCACAAAAACAATGAGGACACTGGGAACATCTGTAATTGTGGAATAAGGACCCCAGAAATTGTGCACATCCATAAAAATAATCAGGACACTGGCAAAAATGGCAGATCAGGCTTTTGAGAACATTGGAGTTAACACAAGCCAGGCAACAATCCAAGCAGCATTTACTCCAGGACAACAGCAAGGCTCCCGTGGGTTCATTGCCCCATCTCCACCTCTCACCCCATTGCGGTGGACTGAAACCAGCAGCTCACAGCAGAGGAGACTGAAGACCAAGACCGGGCCACCTCTGGATGAGGAAGACTTGTGTGAGGTCTCAGAGGCACACACCTCCAGGAAGGACCACTGAGTGACCTGCTTGCAGGAACCTGAGAAATCCTACTTCCCAGGCTCGGGCTGTTGCTGTTGTCGTTCCCTATTTAGAACTCACACCTGTGCACTCTTCTCCTCCAGGCATTTGTTGGGAATAATCAGTACCACTCGCTTCACATCACAGCTGCTGAGGGGGCAGCTGTTTTCAAGCACCGGAGCTTGTTAAATCAATAGATTTAAGATCTTTAAAGAAATTTCAGTCCACCATGAGCCAACCACTCATATAACCAAAAAAGCAAAGACTTCAGACCTCAGGAACCATACATGATAAAGAATACTGAATTTAATAAGGAAGTGAACAACAAGAAACAGCAACAATGAACTCTGAAGGGAGATGAGAAATGCGACTCCAGATTTGACAGATTTTACTACTTAAAGTTCCAGTTTTCGGCAAAAAAAATTATAAGATATGCAAGAACCATTATATGGTTTGTTCATAGAAAATAGTCGATAGGAACTAATGCAGCCCACACTTTGAACTTACTAGAAAAAAAGAAATTAAATCAGCAATTGTGTGTGCGTGTGTGTGTGTATTCAAAAACTGAAGGAAGCCATGCCTAACAAACTTACAAAAATTTAACAACAAAGTATTACCAAATTGAAAATGTCAAAAAAGTGACAAAAAGTTATTAAATATAAATTCTGGAATTGGAAAGTACAATAGCTTCACTGAAAAGATCAGTAGAGGAGCCCAATAGCAAATATGAGTTGGGAAAAAAAATCAGTAAACTTGAAGGTAAGACAATTGATATTATCAAGTCTTAGGTACAGACATTTTAAACAATAAAACAAGCTCACAAAAATCTGTGGGAACCAAAAAGTATATGAACATACATATAATGGAAGTCTCAGAAAGACAGCAGAAAAAGAAAGGAGCAGAGAGAATTAAAAAAACTCTCAGATTTGATTTAAAAAATTATAAAACTCAATAAATTCCAAGTAGAAAAAGTATAAGGATATATAGACTAAAACATATCATAATCAAGCTGTCAAAAACAAAGGTTGATTATGATATGTTTTAGTCTATATATCCTTAACTCTGAAATATTAACAGCTCACTTCTTATAGAAATTGAGAACATCACAATGAGAAATGAAGTCAGAGGAATAACATGTTCAAAGTGCTAAAAATATTGTATTAACCAAGCATTCAATATCTAGCAAAACTGTCTTTCAAAAATAAAGAATAAACTAAGACATTCCCACAGAGAACTGAGAGAGTTACTAGCAAGCATATTTCCAAGACTAAAAATGTCTTTTAAACTAAAATGAAAAGGGCACTAGTCAGACACTCAAACCCACAAAAAGAAATGAAGGTAGCAACAATAAAGGTGATTAGATAAGTAAATACGAAAGACAGGTTAAGTTGCTTTACAGTTTACAAGGCTTATCTATCTGATTGAAAACAACTTCATAGAGTAGTAATGATAATGAAATTTTGTTGGTAAGTTAATATTGTGTAAAGTTTTGATTTGTATGAAAATAAAAGTATAGTGGAAAAGAAAACCTCTGTGTGGACAACACACCTGTGTGAACTACCAGAGGGACGCCTTTCCAGTGAGGCCTTCAGAAGAAGAGGGTCCCTCAGGCTCTGGTTCAGCATGCACTGTGTCAAAGACCACTAATCACAGCTCAAGAAGCCTAGAGAGACTGCACCCTGAAACCATCTGGAGTGGAACTCAGCACTACCCGGGTGACTGACATTCCAGGGCACATTGTCAATAGACGGCTGTTCCTTAGAAGGTCACTCACATAGAAGTGGAAGAGAAGTCCATCCCATCAGATGCACAAATTTCAACCTAGAAACCCAAGAAATATGAAAAATCAAGGAAAAACAAATCTTCCAAAAGTTCATAACTCTCTAATAACCAGTTTCAAAGATACCAGAACGGATGTAATGCCTAAGATTTCAAAGGAATTATGTTAAATCAAGGAATTCGAAGAGGATATGAATAAACAGGTGAATGAATTAAGGAAGACAAGGTAGGATATGAAGGAGCAATTCAACGGAGAGGTTCTGAAAAAAGAACCAATCAAATATTTGAAATGAAAGGCTCAATAGGTCAAATAAATCAGTCAGTTAAGACTTCCTAGTAGAATCAAGGAAGAAGATCAAGTAGATCAAGTAGAAGAAAACAGACCAGGGCTGGGAGACAAAGTTGAATTGTCAGATCCAGACAGTAGTGAAGGAAGCAAATCAAGAAAGAATGAACAGAAGATACAAGACTTATGGGGCACAACTAAAGACCAACACGTGAATCACAGGTATAGACAAAGGAGCAGAGGTAAAGGACGAAGGCATTGAAAACCTTTTCAGTGAAGAAATAGCAGAAAATATCCCAACATTGGGAAAGATATGGATATTCAGGTACAGGAGGCCTTTAGAATCCCAAATAAACATGACCAGAAAAGAACCACTTCACAGCATATTATAGTGAAACTGCCAGAAGTGCAGAATGAAGAGAGAACATTAAAAGTCACTGCAAGAGAGAAGTGTCCAGTCCAAGCTAGACCCTTCGGGAAACAGGGGATTGATTAGCAGAAACTCTATAGGCCAGCAAGACATGGGATGATGTATTTCAAGCCCTGAAAGGAAAAGACTGCCAACTTCTAAAATTATTATTTCCACCGAACTTATCCTTCAGAATCAAAGAAGAAATGAAGACCTTCCAATATGCTCAGAGTAAAGGAATTCATCACCACTAAATGAGCTGAAGATACTTAAAGGAATTCTACAGCCAGAAGAGGAAGCAAGGTCAACAAAATCATGAGAGCCTAAGAAAGAATGAACCTCACTGAAAGAGGAGATGAGAAATGAGGATCAGGACAAAGTCAAGCAACACAGTAAACCATTAACACTCAGATGAATAAGGAAGGAAGAAATAAACAGGTTATTCAACACAACTAGAAGGAAAAAAAGAGCAGAAGCAAGTTCATACCTTTCAACAATAACCCTGAATATAAATGGTCTTAATTCTCCAACGAAAAGGTGCAGATTGGCTGGTCGGATTCAAACACAGCTCCCCACGGCACGCTGCCTGCAGGAAGCTCACCACACGGCACAACACACCACACTGAAAATGCAGGATGGAAAGTGACATCTGATCTCAAAAGATACAAAAGAGACACAGTAACAAGCAGCATGGTGCTCACGTGAAAACCAACATACAGGGCAATGGGCTAGAACAGGGGACCCCAAATCAACCCACATGTCTGCAGCTGTCCGATTCTTGACCAGGGTGGCAAATGCCCAGGTTGGGGAAGACAACACTGTAACCAACGGTGCTAGGAAAACTGGATATCCACGTGTAGAGGAATGGACTGGATCCATGCCTGTCACCCTGTCAGGAAAATCAACTCACAATGACTCGAAGGCCTCAGTGTAAGACCCGAAAATCTGAAGCCACTAGAGGAAAACAGAGGGGAAACACTTCAGTGTATTGACGCAGACAATGATTTCCCAAATACTCTACCAGCCCAGGAAATGAAAACAAGAAGTGGCAAATGGGATTCTAGCAACTTAAGAAGCTTCTGTGCAGAGGGGCTTTATCCATTTCCCTGTTACATTTCTTCAGAAAAAGTGAATTTCCAGGAGTCTCAGAGGTCACCAGACTTGGTTTGAATTATTAATTAGAGAGCTATTTATTATTTGTCACCCACATGAATATCTTAGGCTCTGAAATTCTAAACTCACAGCTTTGTATTTATTAAAGCCATTTAAAAGGTCAATTCTTTAACAAGAATTAACAAAGACTCCAGGCGTTTGAAGACGTGCTTTCTACAAGAAATGGGCGGCTGTGGTCACTGTCTGCTCCCAGGGCTATGGACAGAGGAGCCGGCACTGCCTCTGACTTCCTTTGTGCCCCCTCTTCCTGTGCCTGACCCTGCTCCAGTCCCCTGATGGTGAAGCCACCCTGAGCTGGGGGGGCAGGGAGGCACGGTGCCTCCTTCCCCACCATCACCAGGCCCAGTCCTCCAGGCTGCCCCCCACACTGCCTGGTTCAATCCCACCCAATAGGGGCGCCGTAAGGGGGAAGACCTGTGCCCATTTTTCACAGATGCATCCCAAGCTCTGGCAAAGGCCAAGCAGGTACATAATCAGTCCTTGCTGCCTGAATGAATGGCACATCAGCAGCCCCATAATGATGTACCTCATCATTCATCTGGGGGTGACATCATGTCATCTGGGGTGACAGAGTTGAGGAGAAGCCCACGTGTGTGCTTGGCTGCATGCCATAGCAGGTGCAGCAGGGCCGTGGTGCCACTGGCCATTGTGAGCGGGTCCTGGAGGGGAGCAGCAGGCAGCAGATGCTGCTCCTACTGAGAGGGTCTGACTGCTTCACCTCTAGCTGGAAGCCTTGGGGTCTGTGGAAGTCTACAAGGGGGAGACGGGACGGCTCGTAACTGTGTGCTTCCTAAGATCCAGAGCACCCAAGGTCCCTTCCTAGATGAAAGCTGCATGCTCCATCCAGGCAAGAGAGCTGACTTTCACCCATGAGCTCAGTTTCACCATCAATGAATACACTGGATTCTCCACCAGGCCATAGAAAAGTCACACCATGGCAGTGGCATTAGAGTTGATGCCCCCTGCTGGTGGCATCTGGGCCTGCTACTTCTTTGTGGGCTAACACCTTAATGACTTTTTCTATTTCTGTTATGGGGATTGATTCTTGTGGAATCAACTTTAAAGAACTCTATTTTCCTTAGAAATTATTTCATAAAAGTATAAGAATGTCATATTAGTTCAAATTTCCTCACGCCAATAGATATTTTTATATTTATGTTTTCTCTCATTTTTCTTGATTAAATTGGCCCCTGGATTTTTTAAATATCTTCAACAGCCAAGAGTTTGAATTTTTAGTTTGATTCAATAGTCTCTTTTCTATACAGGGCTGGCTTTTTCTTTTATCTTTATTATTTTTATTGTGCTTTTATAAGGCTGTGGCCTCCTCTTTATTCTTACTGAACTATTCTCCCCGTCATCCGTGGGGTCTAGATAAAGCCCTGTAACTCTCACTTCTTTACACATTGGTCAGTGATTTTCTTCTTCTGATCCCTTTGTCTGTTTCTTCACTCACTAGATTTTTCTTTCTCCTTCTTTAGAACATGCAGCATTCTTGTTTTAATCTAGCTCAACACTTAGAAGCACTGGATTACCCCTTGTCCTACCCAAAGATTCCCATGATCTCTTCCCCAGCTGGTGACAGACATCCTTCAGCAGAGGCCTGAGAGAAGCCACAGGCCCCATGATCCCAAGTCCTGCACATCAGCACTGCTTGAGTAAAGCCTGGGTACTGGGGGGCCAGCTTGGTCTTAAGGTCTTCTAGTTCATTTAACTATGTAAGTAATTTGTTATATTTTTCTAATGGTTCTAGTGAATACTTTGGCTAGACGACATCTCAGATTCAATCATTTCTCAATTTTCCCAGGAAAACAATTACCTCTTCTTTACATAGATTTAAATTTTTTCTAATTTTTCTAGAAAATGTACTTGCATTCCTAAGTGAAATACTGGTTCTTGGGTTTTGTCTCACTCCTTCGAGGTCATCACTTGTATCTGTTGGGGACCATTTATTTCCTGTATTTCATTTGAATCACTTTCCTCCGATTAACGTCACATTTACTATTTAAAATTTTTATCTTCTTTGTTGTTTCTCTGTCTTTATTCTATGTTCTTTATTAAATTTTCAGTGTAACTGATTCCTCTTGGAGCATCTAACAGTTTCTCTTCACTTCTGAGATTTTTTGTCTTTGGTTTCCCTATTTTCCCCAATTTCTAATAACTTTGATAAATGTAGTCATGGGCCACTTAATTAGGACAAGGACACATTCCCAGATATGCATTAGGTGATTCATCATCGTGCAATCAATCATCATAGAGTACAGGTGTACAACCCAGGATGGTCAATGTCACGGGGGAGGTGCAATGGTATGGGATCATCCTATCTGCAGCTCATCATGAGTGAAACATCACTGAGAGGTGAATAAGCACGTATATGCAGAAATTACATGAATTTAGGTCATGTGTTATGTAGTGATTATATGTATATATATATTTAGCACTTAGATGCATGTATATAGAGTGTGTGTGTATATACATATACACATAATCCCAAAAGCTTTTCTGAGAACATTTAACTCTCCTCAGGGTGTTGTATGAGTTGTCTTCTGCTCCGTGGTTATTTTGAGCAGAATTCTCATCAATGGAAATATAATTTGCATTTTCTTTTTTTTTATTTTCCTCAGGGAAGCTTTAAAATTGCTTTGATTTTTTTTTTAATTCCTAAGCATTTGTGGATGGGATTTCTGGTTTAAACCCTTCCCTCCTTCAGTTTAGTGAAGCACAGATTACTCAATGGTCATGTCTGTGTTGGTCAAAGGGACGGTGCTGCGTGTCCCTCTGCGCCTGCACATTCTTCGCTTGCTCCTCTTCTCCACCCTGACACATCGCTGAGAGGCACCATTTCTGGTCCAGCTGGATGGCCCCAGGAAGCCACGGAGTCAGCGCTGCGCAGCTCAAGTCCTGTGCAGTGGCCGGTCTGAGCCTGAGGCTGTCCGAGGTGGACTTTGTTCTTCTGAACGTGACTTGTCTACATTTCATTCTTGTCGCCTCCTCCTGTCTTCTGTTTCCTGGAGCCTCTCGTTCTCCCCATTTGATGGCTTCCAGTCGTGCTGCCCACCTGCACAGTAGCTCAGTGTCCCTTCTTAACACCTTGCTGGTTCCTGAAGGGAAGACGTTCCTCACCCTTCCTGTGCACACAGCATGTCTTTCCTCAGTGGCAGCTTCGGGACTTTCTGATTCTGTGCCTGGGAGTAAATTGGTTTTCATTCACTATGATCGAGACTTGCTGTGCCTTTCACACTGAAGATCTGTCATTAGTCAATGCTGGAAATCTTTCAATCATCTTCGAATATTACTTCTTCCCCTTCATTTTATCACCTTTTTCTGTAACCCTGATTGGATGTGTGTTAGAATTTTAATTTCAATTCCAAATGACCATGTTTCTTTCTTGTGAGTAACGAAATTCTTGATTTTATTTTTGTACTCTGGAACCATGTGATTTAAATGCCTTGACTGGGAACTAGAAAATCATTACATTTCAGTTATCAGTTAGACTAATTTATCATGAGAGGTTAATAACGCTGGCAGATTAAAGAGTCGCTAATTTCTAAAATAATCACTCCATGTAAGAGAATTTCGAGTATCAGTGGCAGACATTCCACCAGCATCTCTTCAGAGAGCACCGCCTACTATGTCCAACACTACTTGGGAAACAACTCCCTGGGTGAGTATTAACTAGTGCCAGTCATAACGCAGATGGCAATGTCATGCAACGTCAGCGATCTGGGGAGCAGGGTTGCATCTGCAGACAGCAGATCCCACATCCTATCTAACCCTGCCACCCGCTGCTTATGTGGCCATAAGAAACACAACTAAATCCTCTTCCATGTTTTCCCCAGGTGTAAAATGGAGAAGCTTCTTTACTTCTTTTGTTCTTGTTGTTTGTTTGTTTGTTTTGCTGGATGCAGGGTGCCAGGGACTGAACCCAGGGGCACTCCACCACTGAGCCACACCCCCAGCCCTATTCTGTATTTTATTTAGAGACAGGGTCTCAGTGAGTTGCTTAGGGCCTCACTTTTGCTGAGACTGGCTTTGAACTCTAGATCCTCCTGCCTCAGCTGGGATTACAGGCATGTGCCTCCACCTCCAGCTGGAGAGGGTTCTTCTCACAGAATAAATACTAAAGGTGCCTCACCCAGCGCCCAAAACAAAACATGCTTTGAATGGAGAGTCCCTCCTCTGGGAAAACCTGATGACCATGTGACTCCTCTCCCCTAGTGCATCCCCTGGCACAATCCCTACACCCCGGTGGTGAAGTCAGATAAGCTCGCTCACAAAGGGCGATGCTGGGCTCAGCTCTCACCAGTGAGGAGGGTGAACACAGTGCAGAAGAAGAGGCGAGGCCCACGCTCCTCCCTGGTCCGGCCCCAGGAGCCATCTCAGAGGATGCAGGCACCTGAAAAATCTGCAGCGTGGCCATGGATCTTCCAGTTGTTTCTCCGTGTCAGATGGTTCACTACTCAGGTTTCCGGTTTGCTTCAGGAAATCCATGTAGGAAATACCTACAAATGCTCAGGAGGCCCCCAAATTGGTACATGCAAAATTAACAGCTATTCGTCCCCACGACAATAGGTGCTTACAGGTTCCCGTGAGGAGCTTCAGGGAAGAGGGAGTCAGCGTGCCCAGTGGCCTCTGGGACCCACTGCTTCACCTGCTCACCCTCGGCTGCTGGTGCCCCCCCACTGATCACCACCGCCCACAAGGAGAGGGGTGGCTGGAACAGGTCACCGCATTCCCGTTGGCCCGAACTGGGTCCACAGACCACAGCTTTTCTGTTGTAAATGCCTGGCTGTTATAATCTGCAAGTATAATTGACAAAAAAAAAAAGTCATTAGAAGGACACTAACAGAGAACAGGACACTCAATATTATAATTCCAATATCCTAAATGAGGCTGTGTGGACTCTGGGTTTCCTGACCAAGTACAGTCCCCAAAGCTGATTCCTCCAACCTTCCTGTGCACCAGAGTGAACTGGTTAGTGGTGGGATCTTGCTTCTAAACGTTGCTATGAAATTTTCTGTTCATTCCAGACTCTGGAGGGTGAGGAGTGTATAAGGAAAGCTCTGGGGACCGGTTCAAACTAATCTGGTTTTCTGGAGGCCAAGCCAGCAGATTGCAGCACAGAATGCCAATATATTAGTTTATAATGATGACAAAATAGACAATTTTGCAATGACCAGAATACCCTGCTCAGTCTCCAAGGAACATTCTGTCCAAGCAGCCAACTTAGCAGACAGAATTGAGCACATTGCTCAATAAAGAAATGAAAATTAACAAATGTTACAGTCATGAAGATGATTAAATACATTTAAATATATCTTTAAAGAGCATTTTAAAACATGCCTACAAAAATGTGACTGTACAAAATTAGAAACTGTAAGCAATATGGTGTTAAAGCCCAAGACTGGACATGCCACAGCCGACCATGGGAAAAACACACTAAAAAGCAAAAGGCTAAGAATCAAGCCAAAAAGAGATTCCTTGGTAAATTTCATGGGCTCCCAGTAAAAATTAAGGTAAAACAAAAATGCATTATTTTCATCTTTATTTCCCCTATTTCTTCAGCATCTCTGACCTCAAAACCATGCATGATAATATACCCTTAAAAATTCAACAGAAAATTGCAACAATGTTTGCCCTTACCTGTGGGCATTCTCAGCATCTCACTCCACTATCCCCACCAGAGAAGACCCTGGTAAAAAGTAAAATTAAAAGGTATTCGTATGATGAAATGGAAAGTGTTGCGCCCTTCCCTGGCTGATTTGAAGCACCACTTTTAATGCAAATTTCACTTGATATCCATCTAGATCTTCACCAGACCAGGACATATATTTATTGTCTTAAATATTGTAGCTTCATAATACATTCAAAACAGATCAATGGGACTTTTTTATGGTGCACTAGAACATTCTATGCCAACTCTGGGGATGCCTGAGTTTGATCCTGACCTCATCTGAAATCAGGCTGAGTTGGGGTAGTCGAGGACTCCGAGGAACTGTTTAAAGCTGGAAATCTCCCTGCAGATGCTCAGTGTGAGCTCACTTGCCTGATTTAGGGATGCACAGACGAATGATCTGCAGCTGTAGTGACTGCTTACACACTCTAGCTAGGTGGCCAACAGGATGTGGAAGGTGCTTGGTGTTCTTCTGCCTGTCGCCCTGACCCTGAGTCATTGTGCAACGAGTTCTCTCCCTCGGTGTCCATGAAGACCACCCTTGGACAATGAGACAGTGGACCTGGGAGTGGGGAACAGCTGCACCAGGACCCCTTGAACCATCTCTTGATTACAGTTACCAGCACTTTCTCCTGTCCTGGAAATTAACCCCACCTTGGGTAGTTCATGCAATAGAACAAGGAGCCCAGGTTAACTTGCAAAAATACCTTTATTCTCATATACTTTCACATTATGAACTTCAAAAAAAAGACCTGTCAAGGTCAAGTTCTAAAAGAAAAAGCATTAAAATTCTGTTTGGAATTTTGCTAAACATATATATATATTTATTGAGCAGAATCAATAATTTATAGCATTTCCATCTCCTTCATGAATAGAACAATAACAAGTAATGACATTGAAGCAAGTAATGACATTGTCCCAACAAAGACAAGCCCAGGACTGGAGGGAATCACCGCTGAATGTCACCAAACTCTTAGGGAAGAACTAATACCAATTCTTTTCAAACTATTCCAAAGAATTGAAAGGGAGGGCACCCTTCCAAACTCATTCTACAAGGCCAGCATTGCCCTTATACCAAAATCATATAAGAACACAACAAGAACAACCAAAAAAAAAAAAAAAAAAAAAAAAAAAGGCCATAGCTCCATGTTCCTGAAGAAAATAGATGCAAAAATTTCCAAGAAAATACTAGCACATCAAGTAATAAAGATGATTCACCATGGTCAAGTTGCATTTATCCCAGGGATGCAAGGATGGTTCAACCTATGCAATAACATCAATAGAACGAATGATAAAAACCATATGGTCATCTCAATAGATGCAGAAAAGCCATTTAATAAAATTCAACCTCCTTCCTGATAAAATCTCTGAACGAATTAAGTACAGAAGGATTGGACCTCAACATAATAAAGGCTATACACAGCAGACCCACAGAGAATGTCACACTGCATTGGGGGTGGGGGCCAAAAGTGTATCCTCCAAGATCTGGGACAAAGGAAGAATGTCCACTCTCACCACCCTCATTCAGCACAGAACAGGGAGATTTAGTCATCTTGGTAAGTTAGGGAAGGAAATGAAGCATGCAGACAGGAAGGGGAAGTCAAGTTATCCCTGAGCAGATGGCGGGAGTCTACATGTAGAATACCTAAAGACTCCACCAAAACTATCGGACCATTAGACCTGATAAGCAAGTTCATTGAAGTTCCAGTGTACAAAATCAACACATAAAACACCCAGAATGAAATCATGAACAATCTTCCCATTTACAATAGCTGCAGGAAAAAAAACAAACAATACCTAGGAATAAATTTAACCAAGAAAGTGAAATGTCTCTATAAGGGAGATTACAAAACACTGATTAAAAATAATTGAAGAATGTACACACACACACACACACACACACACACACACGGGAAAGACCAAGACTCTTGGATTGGAAGAATTAATGTTGCTAAAATGCCTACACTAGCCAAGGTGATGCACACATTTGATGCAGTCCCCAAGAAAACACTAATGACATTCTTCACAGAACTAGAAAAAAATCCTAAAATTCATATGGAAGAAAAAAAAGACCCTAAATAGTCAAAGAAATCTTGAAGAAAGTGGACAAAGCTGGAGGCATTGTAATAGTGGGTTTCAAGGAACACTGCAGAAGAATAATAACCGAACCGATAAGGGACCAACAGAAACAGATACAGAGACCAAGGACGCAGAGCGGTGAGCTCAAGAATGCACAGCATCTGCAGGAAACTGATTCTCAAGAAAGGTGCCCAACATGCACAGTGGAGAAAGGACAGACCCCTCGGTGACCAGAGCAGGAAGGCTGGACACCACAGACAGGAGGCTGAAGCCTGACCACCCTGCCTCATCCGCACAGTGCAAAAGGGATCAAAGACCTAAAGCAAGACCTGAAGGTAGGAAGCTACTAGAAGCAAACACCTGGGAAACACTCCAAGAATCCTACAAGGCAGTGGTGTTCTGGATATAACCTCAAAGCACGGAAAGCTTAAAGAAAATGAAATAGGTGGAAGTAGGGAAGATGAGACTTTTCCCTGGCATGAGACCTCACCCTTGAGTCAGGAGCAGTGGCACTGACGTACATGTGACATCTGTAGGAGACACCTCGTTGCTCCTAACCCAGGTAGCAGAGTGCACTCCTTCACTCAGAGTTCCAGCATCGCAGGGCCTCTGCGAGTGAGGTCTGGACTGATGTCCCCTGTGCAGTTACAGTCACGGCTGCCACCCAGATGAAGCCTGGTAGCGTGTGGGCAGTAGCTCCACGCAGGCTAGATGGAATATTCTGTGCTGAAACCTCAGCTACTTAAGGGTTTAAACAAGCGCCAGCCACAGGCAAATGTAAGCTGCTTTGCAACTCAGCAAACGGGTCCAAGTGTTCTCATGTCTGCTTCTGGAATCCAGATTTCTCAGGTTTAGAGGCTCCTAATTAGCTGAAGTTAATAACATTTACACAGATCTCCACTGCTGCGTAAGCCTCTTACAGCCCGAGGATGGAGCATAATCTAACATAATCACTAATCTCATCCTGCAGCGGGCCTCCAGCTCATTAGAGGCAACTGCCCTGGATTGGCAGAGTGGAAGCAGAAGCCTGGCAAAGCAGGATCCAGCCAGAGCCTGAGTGACTGGAACTAGTGAAGAGGTGTTTGGGGACTGCAGCAGATATGAGGACTCCCAGATTTTTATCCACACACATGGTGGTTTATTTGCTGAGAAGCAAGATTTGGACGGTCTCCCCCTTGACTTGCCCTCAGTTCCTTTGCCCAAGATCATTTCTGCCCACAGACCTTGCTGTGTGCCTGCCATCTGGGCAGAAAGGGCTCGGTGACTTGAGCCCCATCCAGAGAGCGCACGTCTGGCCAACACGGGGACTCTGATCGCGGGCGTTGACCCTGTGTAGGTGTTTGGTCCTAGCCTGCAGCTCAGAGGAAGACATCTGTAGTTCCCCGTCTCCAGCAGTTTCTATTCCAAGGCTGTGAAGGCCAAGGCTAGAGGACGGATCCACGGTGTAAGTTCTATCACTGTGGGTGTCAGGAGGCGCACCTGGCATCAGTGCTAATCCAAAGGGAAGCTTACTAGAATCTTCCTTTCTCCTCTTTAATGACGCCAAAGAGAAATAAATCATATATCACATAATCAGAGTCTAGAAGGGTCCTCAGTTCTGTTTGGCCCACAGTTCCTCTAACATGAGCCCCACAAACCCACCTACTAGGGTCGCTCTCTGTGAGCAGCAGAATGTGGTGTGAGCAGAGGTGTGTGGCTTCTAAGGCCATCGTATGAAAGACACTGTGCCCCCGCCCTCCGTCTCCCTCCCTCTCCATCTCTCCTTCATCCCCTCACTCTCTCTCATGTTTTCCCATTTCTCTGATGGTGCCCTGCAGGTTGGCAGCTGCCATGTGAGAAGCAGCCTCACAGAGAGGCCCATGGGACCAGGGACAGAGGCTGCTGCCTACAGATGTGCTAGTGAGCGTGGAAGCAGGCCTTCCGACCCCCGCCAGCAGCTGGGCGCCCAGCTAGACCACTCCAGAGCCCGCCCTTGGAATGTGGGTGGGTTGCCAGAAGTTCTTGAGGGGCTGCTGGGTTTCAGAGTCAGATTCCAGGTGGCCCCAGATTCTGGGCACACCGGGATCAGGCAGTGTAGGAGGGCACCATCACACCCCTGCCGTGGGCACCACCCCGGTTGGCTTTGCCACCCTGTCCCCTTCCTTCATCCTTCTCTGTCCAAATCCACACGTTCTGGGTGCTGAGATATTAAGAAATATGATAATTTGTATTCTCAAGATCACTGATTACCTAAAAAATGTTTTAATTGCTGTATTAAAATGTTCTTTATATTCACCCAAGAATAGGATACCTTGCTTTTCCAAACAACCCAGCATTTGAACAGATTTTAATTAAGCACATCAGAACAAAATCAAGGAGAATGAAAGTCTGCCATTTAAAGAAAGAAAGTCCCAGTGACAGGAATCCTTAGATTCACAATAAGGGGAACCTAGATGGGGGGGCTTCCCAAGCCTGGTAGACCTACTTCTAAATTGCTCCCCTAGTTAGACAGTGCTTGCTGAGTGATTCCCCAGCAGTGGGGTCCCATCCAAGGTACTGGTTATTCCTAACCGTGGTCTCCCCTACGCAGGTCATCCAAGAGGTCTGAGGACTGGAGCTCAAATCAGAACCAAGTGCTTAGTCAAGAATCAGCTCTCGTTCCCCCTTTTAAAAGCATAAAACAAAATCTAGCCAAAATGCTTCCCATCAGTCCCATGATGTGAGATGCGGCAGGGCAGAATGGGGCTGGCCGGCCTGCCCCGTGGCGCAGTGTGAGGCCACTTCTGACCCCCGGTGTCTGCTTCCTGGGGTGGTTGTGACTCAGCACAGTCTGACACTCCAATCCTTGAGCACTAAGCCCTCAGCTGCCTGCTCTGTTGGGAGTTTCATTCTGTCAGAAAAGAGATCGGATTGATTCGATAAGCCTCATTTTCCACAAAAACTATAAAAAGTATTGTGATTTCAACACCAGTGTTTACAGACACGATTTTCACAGATACTGTTTTTGTTTGTTTTTATTAGTACATTGTAGTTATACATAATGTTGGGGTTTGTTTTGATATAATCATGCAAGCGTGGAATCTAATTTCTACAGTTACAGTTTTTAACATGAATGTATAAAATCTAAGACAGAGAAGAGACAGTTTTTATGGAGCTAATTGAGTGACCAATTTTTAAGAATTTCTCAATTTCAAGTTGAGACTTGAAACAAGTGTGGGGTGGGGGTTCCTTCTCGAAGCGTCCTGACCTCCCTTGAAGCTCTCAGAATCACACCGGTGGCCACTCAGTGCCCAGGAGGTCACCGTGCCAGGAGGTACCATCATCATTTCACATGTTCAAGTTTGAAAACATTTTCTGCATCTTCTGACATTATCTAAATGTTTAAGTACATCACAGAGAGAAGGTAACATACCCACATTTTATATCTTCAGATTACATTAAATAGACCTGCCCTGTTCTTGAGTGTGGGTCCCTTGGTGCCCTGTTCACACGGCACCTGGCAGAGCTCTCTGTGTGCAACAGGTGCTCAGAGTGCATGCAGTGAATGAGTAGAGGGGCCAGGGAGTGAGAGGGAGATGGACAGCCTTCCCTGTGCAAGTCCCACCCTGTCTGCAACTTCCAGAAAGAACTTCATAATGGTGATCTGATTACATGGCGGAGTTGTTGGTGGGAAGGTTCTAACTTCCTCTGAAAGGGGACCAAGAGACCACGGTGCCACCTGGAGAGTGGGCTGTCCTGTCTCATCACGTCTCAGATGCAACACCATCTGGGTCCAGCTCTGACACTGTAGATGATAAGATCACCTCCCCACCATCTACATTCCTGAGCTGAACCGTGTTTGATGATCACTGGTTCCTGAAGTTCTGTCCCAACTCAGCATCCTATTTCTCCTTCCGTAAAGGAAAAGCACAGGAGATGTGAGCTGGAGGCGGCAGCAGGACCGGCCTCGCTCTGGTCTCACCTTCTTAACAGAAACTGCAGCGGCACGTACTGCTGCAACCCTCGAGTGACAACTTACCTGGTCTCCAGGATCTCTGCCTTTAATAAGCAGAGTCTGTACTGCATTTGAACCTCAGCACATATTACCAGCAACAAAATGAACTCTGTGCTGTTATTCTGTGGCCGTGATAGCATTCGCTGCAAAAACCCAGGCTCCACACTCAGTGCCAGCTCATCCCTCACACAGTCGTTTATCCTATTGCCTTATTTAAAACTGGATCACCTGGGATCACCCCAGAGGTACACACTGGAGTGAGCCAGGGGGCTCCTTCATAGTTCAGGACTCCTCTCGTCTCCAGTCCTTGTGGTTCCGTGTCACCCAGCTTCACTGCACTTGAGAAGCCCACTCACCGGCATCAGTCTCACTTTGATAAGCCGGGGGTGGGGGGAAAATGATGCACAAGAGGAAGTACACTTGATGCATAAATTAGGAAACCATCAGATGTTATCTTCTTACAATGTGACAGCCAAGAAATGAAAAAATAATAGTTCACAGAGACAACCAGAAATTGACAGGAAAAATATATCTAGTTATTATTCTAACAATGTAAATGACCTGTTTTTTGGATCTATTGTCTACTAGCTTTTTATCTTAGAAAACTAGCTTCACATTTCTGAAAAGCATCTTCCTCATTCCTGCAAGGGTTGAATTTAACTACATCCATTTCCTGCTTAAAATAGTCAAGTCCACTTCCTGTTTAAAACATGCCAAGTCCCTTTCTTATTTAAAATACGTGTGGTCCTAACTGTACCTGTCTACAGGTCCAACAGTTAATGACAGATGCATTGATGATCTTTCTCTTATGCTTTCACGGAAGGAATAAAAACAGTGGATCCCCTGTTTTACCAGATTTCAGTGCTCTCTACTCCATTCTTGCCATCTCCGGCTCAGAAACAGGCTGGCCCACCATGACATTATTAATTCCATAGCAAGTGCTCCTCAGATCAGCACATTGACAAAGCACTTGTGGGGCTGCTCCAAGGCGTCACTTCAAAAATCCCATTTATGCAAATTTGCAGCTACAGATTGACAAGAAACTTTGTCCAACAGGTTCCTCATTCGTGTTTAGGAGCAGCAGCTCACAGGATCCATTGTCAGAGCTCCATTGTGAAGCCTGGGGCTCCTGGTCCTGGGCAGCCTTTCTCCCTTTATGAAGCACCACACACAGGTGAGTAATGAGTGATCTCAAGGGACCCCAGTGGGGCCCTGTTCTCAGCAACCTGGATCTGTCAACCAGCCGCTGAAACCACGGGTTACTCCTCACTCCCCACACCAAGCAAAACGGACAGGTCTCTTGGCCTGACTTTTTCTGGAGTCTTCAAATTAAGGTTGATTTTAAAAACAAGGCATCATGTTCTGCTGTCTTCAAACTCCTATAGATGCAGTATCATCACACAATTTTGAGAATCTCTACAGGGAAACACACTTTCAGAGGATGTTGGGAAAGTCATGGTCATTGGCATACAAAGAATTGTGCAGAAGATACCAACCATCAGTTGGAAAGTTCAGGAATCAGGGATTCTTAAGTGGGAAAGACCTGGTTTTATGAATCTGGATCGAGTCTGTATTCAACAGTTGTCCAGAAGACTTCAGGGCTCAGGAACTTTAGGGCAGAAGCAGAGGCATGGAGAGGAAGAGGAGACCTGAGTTCCCAGGATGACCTTGGACTTGTCCGAAACCATCAAACCAGTGGCAGCAGTAAAACTGCAATGAAAATCTCCTAATTTCCAAAATGGACTCTTTTGATAACTTTCTAGCAAAGAGAAGGGACTCAAGGTCATGTGGACCAACTGCTCATTCCTAGATCTAGAAAATCCAGCAAAATACTTCCTGCCAATATCAGATTTCTTCCCTGTAGAATTATTGCACTGAATCGTCTTCTTTTATGACTTCAGCTTATATTAATTACTTTCAAAATGGACACCTCTGTGAAAATCATTGCTCCTCTCAGAGTCTCAGTAGGTAGACATCTGTCCCCAAAGCAATATGATCCAATTGAGAAATAAGCAAACAAGCAAATAGGTGGTAATCCAACACATCACTTTCTGACAGACACGCTTGTTCAGAAGCATCTTCAGGCAACAGGGCCACAGGCTGCATCTCTCTCATCTGAAATGCTTGGGACTAGAACTGTTAGCTTTCAGAATTTTTTGGATTTTGTAGTATACACTACTTGGAACCAAGTCGAAACACAGATTCATTTGGGTTTTATGTGCACCTTGCACACACAGCTTAAATGTAATGTTATATAGTAATTTCAGTGCATCTGATTTTTTTCCCAGATGCAACATTCAAACCCAGGGCCTCTTGCATGTTAGGCCAGCACTCTACCCATGAGCCACACCGTCTGCATTCTGCCTGTGACCCATCATATGAGGTCATGGGAGGGATTGTCCACTGTGGCATCAGGTTGGTGCTCACAAGGCTTCAGATTCCAGGGCATTTCAGGTGGGGATTTGGATTCGCTCAACCTGTGTGAAGGTTGACTCACAAATCAGAGGATGAGCCCAACCAGTCACAGGCAGTAACAGAGGTCAGACTTCCCGTTATTTCTGGAGGCAGTGAGGCTTCCTGTGTGAGAAGCAGTGTCTTAGGGGATGAAGGAAAGCCTGTATCCCAGCAGACAGCTCCCTCCCGAGGACAGGGAGACAGCAGATGTCCCATTCGTGCCTATTCTGCCTTTCACCGAACCACAGAGCAATGAGGGCCAGGGGAGACCAGGACTTTGTGGTGGTAACACCCTCCACAAGGAGGGAGTCTTCGGGGGTGGGGTAGAAATGTTCCTCTGTAACGAAACTCAGTTATCATTATAAAGACATCATTGAGGATTTTGCTCATTGTCTTACCCAGAATGCAGTTCTTCATGACACTCTTCAGGGAAAAGTTTGCCTGATGTTAACCCCAGATCAGTTTGGATTCTAAATCATTGATCAACTATATCTCATAATTCATCATATTCAATTAATTCTGATTCAAACATACATATGAACTGATGCTGGGAATATATGGAATCATCATGACATGCACGTCACAGTTGTCCCTCAGCATCTGGGGGTTGTGAGGACTCCCGAAAACACCGAAACCCACGGGGGCTCAGTCCCTGTGTGAAGCAGAAGAGTCTGTGCAGAACCTGTGCGTGCCCTTCCGCAGAGCTGAAACCAGCTGCAGATTGTGCAGAACCCCATGAAACCAGCTGCAGATTCTGCAGAACGCGCATGAGCATGGCCCACGGTCAGACCGCACTCCCTGGTGGAGGAGGGCAGGGGAGTGAGTGTGCACACCTGTCTGTCATGGGGCTAGCTGCACAGTGCCCCTCAGCAGCGAGGAGGGATTCTGCATTAATACTTCTGACCCCCATTTGGTCGATCCCACAAACACAGAACTGTGGGTGTAGACACACAGCCAGCCAAGAGGGACGAGAAAGAGGGAGTTGAGCCGGTGGCTGCGGAGCACCGGGTGTGTGTACAGAGAAGGGGTCTTTGTCAAATGGGCTGCCGGAGTGTCACGAGGCTCGCTGGTGAAATGCAGGCCCGTCATGGACTCACTGGCTTCGTCCTTGTCTGCCATCCACTCCCATCTTCCTCCCCCTTCCCTCCTCCTCCTCCTTTTCCTCTCCGTTGTTGTTGCCATCAGATTATTTGATGTCTTCACAAATTACCTACCTTTGAAAGCCACCTGAATTGCGTCTGGTAACAAGGCGAGCTGCAGAATGAGCACTCAGTGGCTTCGCCAGGCACAGCCGCTCTGCCCTGCACAGGACACATCAAAGCTGTCCCCTAAGTGCTCCGGCACGCTGCAGACACATTGTCTTTCAAAATCAAAGCAAAACACTGAACTTCCCTCTCCACACTGACGCCGTAACTGTACAAATGTGATCACTCTCTCACCATGTCCAGGGTGCATGAGTCCCAACCGTATGTCCCTGGCCTTTGCCACTCCAGATGCCCATAAGGGACATGCACTGGGGTGCTGGCATGTCCCCAACCAAACTGGCACCACCCTTCCAAATCCCACCCCACAAAGTTTCCTCGTCACTGATGTGACAATACTACCATGCACCTTGTCAAAGGACTTGGGCATGGCCCCAGAATCCCTTCCCCTAAATGCTGTAAGAGTAGGTGAACTTGGCCATATATCCTTATAATGTGACATTTTAAAAACTAACAATAGCGATTCCCCAGCACACCGCTTTTAGGTGTAAGGGTGGTCGTCACTGGCCAGCTAAAAAATAAAAAATAAAGGCTTCTTTTGGCTTTAAAAAAATAAAAATAAAAAATAAATAAAATTTAAAAAAACTAACAATAAGTACTTGTCCCCAGCATTTAAAACATAATTATTCTAGGGGAGAGTACAGGACAGAGAGTAATTCTAAAGTTCCCCTGAAGTCCCTGATGCAGCCGATCTGTGGACAGGCTTAGGAACCATGGCTGCAGGTGTGAGTTGTCACCTTAATTTAAAAAATTAATACAGATTCCTTAGTATTTTTCATGTACACAATCTTATTGCAAAATAAAGAGACATCAGCATTTTCTCTGCATTATGGATGGTTTTATTTCTTCTTGCCACACTGTGTTCAGCAAGATCATAGATAAAAGATCAATATGAAAGCATTTATTCTATTTCTGTATATTAGCAGTGAATAAGAAATCAATGTTTGGAAAAGTGACATTTAGGGTAAATACACAGCATTAAGTCCTTAGAGACAAATTACGAAAAACGCGTTCGGTTCCTTTACCCTAAAGCCACTCCACGGTGCTGAGATCCACACTGTGTGAGTAAAGCAGGGCCGAGCAGGTGAGATGCCGCACATGGGGGATCGGGAGCCTCCACTCTTGGAAAGCCCTCCCCACACTGATCACAGACCCAACCCAGCACAATCAAACCTCAGCAGGTGCTCGTGTAGAAATGGACACGCTGATTCTGAAGTTCAGATGGAAACCTGAAGGCCCTCCAACAGCCAGAGCACCTTCTGCAAAACGACAAAGTAGGAGAACTTGCACCCACCAACTCCAAGATCATACAAACTACAGTGATCACGTGGAGTGCCGGCGTGAGGATGGAGAAAGGATGGAAAGATCAGAAGAGAGGGGACAGCGGGTGTTCAGCAAAATCATCATGGCTGCTCAGAGGTGATATACTGTCTCTTCAACAGATGATGCAAGAGTTACTGGACATTCATAGGCCAGAAAAAAATGTATAAAATAAATAAAACTGCGATCCTTGCCTCTTACTATAAAAATGAATCATAAGTCAAATTCTAAGACGAACCCATGAAAAAAAGGGAAAAAAAAATAGGTTGATCAAAGATTTCTTAGGTTGTACCAACAAGCATAGCCAAAAAAGAAAAAGATAAACAACTTTTGCGGTTTTTCAAAGATACTTTTAGGAAAGTGAAAGATAAACCACAAATGGAGAAAAAAACTTCTACAACCTTTATCTATCTCTCAGGAGAGAGAAGAGGGACCACTTTTGAACAGCAACGGTGCCAACATGCAGAGGAAAGCTCAGTGTTGTGCCTGGATTCTGAAAGAGTTTCAGAGCTCTAGGATGACATGTGTGGGATGGAGAAGACTTCAGAAGTCTTCACTAATTACAATTAGCATCATAATTCTAGAGTAAGAACATAAAACACCCCAGTGAAAAATAGCTAAGATTTGAACAGACACATCACCAAAGAAGAGACATATAAGATGAGAGGGAAATACATGACAAGATGCTCAACCCCATTAGCCATTCATTAAATGCACTTTAAGGCTGCAATTTGACTTACGGACATGCTCCAGTGACCAAATTTTCAACAGACAATGCCCAGTGCTAGTGAGGATTGGAATAATGAGAACTGTATCTATGGCTTCCAGGAATCACATATGCTACGGCCACTTTGGAAAACAGTGTCTTCTTGGTTTTTTACCTAAAAGAACTAAAAGCATATATCTGCCCAAATAACTGTGCAAATGACTTTAGTGGCTTTTCTCAAAAGCTGTTCAAAGTCAGAGCAACCCAATGTCAACTGATGAATAAGAAAATTGTGGAAATTCAATACAAAGAAATACTACTCAGCAATGAAAAGGAATAAACTCTTGATATGAGCCATGCCATGATAAGAGAGAGAATGCTAGACCCAAGAAAGTACATAACCCATGAGTCCAGACATCCAAAATGATTTTAAAGAGCAATAGCTATGGTGACAGAAAGCAGAGGAGCTCTTGCCTGGGTTGCTCTGGGAAAATTACTGAAAGTCCAAGCTAAGCGTGTTCTAAGAACAGTGGAGATTCGGTGGGAAGCCAGGAGGCGCAGGCAGCTGGTTCCAGGCAAACAAGCTGAACCCGTGTCCAGGCAGAGGCTTACCAGAGAAGAATGGCAGAAAGAGAACGCTTAGAAAAGCCCTCAGGGGCCAGGCATGGTGGCGCAGGCCTGTAATCCAAGCGACTTGGGAGGCTGAGTCAGGAGGATCGCGAGTTCAAAGCCAGCCTCAGCAACTTAGTGAGGCCCTAAGCAACTCAGTGAGACCCTGTCTCTAAATAAAATCCAAAATAGGGCTGGGGATGTGGCTCAGTGGCCGAGTGTCCCTGAGTTCAATCCCTGGTTCCAAAAAAAAAGAAAAGCCCTCAGGGGTCCAAACCAGCCTCAAAGCTGAGCAACTCCCACACCTGCAAAAAGGACTCCTGGGTCGGACTGTGCTGCAATTTTTGCCCAAGACCTTGCTGGGAACGACAGACACACCAGCCAATGGTCGGCCGGATGCCACAGCAAGCCCATCGGAGTCTGACCCAGAGGTCAGGTCTCCTGCCCCACTGTCATCCGGGTGCCTCCGCTGCCTTGTCCAGGGAGCCAGCTCAGAGGCCACTCTTGGAGGGAAGTTGACTTCACCCCGTGGTCCACACGGGTCACCAGGGGAACAAGCCCTCTGCAAGGCCACAGGCCTGGTGGGAGGAGAGCAGCGGCCACGGCGCTGCCTGCGTTCCCAGCATGGCCAATAATGGAAAGTAATGACAGACTGAGAATCAAGAAGGCGTGGCCCGTTCAGGAGGAAAAGGGAAAATCAGGCCACAAAACCCTTTGAGAGCCCACGTGCGAAATCGGCCAAGATTTGAAAGCGGCAATTCAAATTATTTCAAAAACTAAAGGAAATCGTGCTGAGAGCCCCGCAAGAGAGCCGGGCAAAAGGTTCGGTCAGAGTGCACATGGAGAGGCGGAAACCACAACAACAGTCAGACGCGAAGTGTGGGGCTGAAAAGTAAAACAGCAAATGAGAGTTTTATTAGCAAGGCTCAGCCGTAGTCTTGAGCTTCCAGGATGCAGAATCGGCAGCTCAAGGACTGATTTATAGAGATTGTGCAATCAGAAGCGGGAGGAGGGGGAGGGGGTTTGAACAAAAATAAAAAAGCCTCCGAGTAACATGGAGCCCGTCAGGCACCCCAACTTACACATACCAGGTTTCAAGAGAGAGGGAGAGTAAGAAAGGAGCGGGAAAGACGCAATACCTAAAGCAGTATTTCCTCCCGTGCTGGCTCACTTCACATCATGATGACCTCCCGATGACAGGCTTGATTCTTTTTAAAGGTCAAATAGTTTTCCACCATGCACAGCTTCCACATTCTCCTCATCCCTTCACCCCGACAGACCCGTCTTGCTATTGTGAACACACTGTGCACTCGGCACAGACATTTGTCCAACACGCTGATTCCATATTCCCTGTGGTATATACCGTTTTAATCAGCTTTTTCACTGCTGTGACCAAAGACCTGGCGAGAACAATTTTAGAGGAGGAAAAGTTTATGTAGGGCTCATGGTTTCTGAGGTCTCAGTCCATAGATGCTAGTTCCATCGCTCTGGAAAAGAACGTCATGGCAGGAGGGAAGTGGCAGAGGAAAGCAGCTCAGGACGTGGCCACCAGGAGGCAGAGAGACTCCCCTCACCATAGACAAAATGTGCACCCCAAAGGCACACCTCAGGACCCCCTCCTCCAGCCACACCCCTCCTGCTACCGTCACCACCCAGCTAATCCCCATCAGAGGATCAATGCACTGGTTGGGTGAAGGCTCCCTGACCCACTCATCTCCCCTCTAAACTGTCCTGCATCGTCTCACAGGTGCGCCTCTGGGGGCCCCCTCTTATCTAAGCCACGGCACCCCAGAGGTGAACTGCGGGATCACATGGTCGCTCTGCTTTTAGGCTAAGAACTTCAGCGCTGTTTTCCACAATGGTGTGTTCACTCCCTTCTGCCAAGGTGGGAGGGGCTCCTTCCCACGTCCTGGCCAGCGCTGGCTGTGGCCCGTCCTTCCCACTGTAACTCTGCTAACAGGAGCACCGTGCTGAATCCAGGGCTTTGCACTTGTATTTCCCTGGTCATTAGTGATGGCAAGCATGTTTTCATGCAGCCGTTGGCCATTTTTGGGGTCTTTTTTTGAGAAATGTCTTTTCAGGTCCTTCGCCCATGTTTTGATCAGGTTATGTGTCTTCTTAATATTGAGTTGTTTGAGTTTCTTGCATATCTCCAATATGAGCCCTGATCAGAGCACGGCCCACCAACGTCTTCTCCCATCCAGTGCCTGGTGCTTCCCGCTGGTCTGCCTCCTGAGCAATCACTGCAAAAAAGCTTGATAGTTCCTTTTTATTTGCACATAATCCCTTTTATCTTTTTTGCCTTTATCCCCTGAACATTTGAGTCCCATCCAAAACATCCTTACCCAACGTCCAGACACTTTTCCCATATGTTTTATCTGAGAAGTTTATTAGTTTCATGTTTCATAGGGAACTCTTTGTTCCATTTTAAGTTTTTATTTATCAGGTCCAATTTCATGTCTCCACACATTGGTATATAGCTTCCCCAGCACCATGTGTTGGAGAGACTGTCCTTTCCCTGTTGGGGATCTTGGTATCTGTTTGAAAGACCAGTTGACCATTGCTGCGTGGACTTATTGCTGGCTCTCTGCGCTGCTCCGTTGGTCTGTATGTCTGGTTTTGTTCCGAATCCATGGCCCTTTGGTAACTATCGGTCTATAGCAGATGTAAGATCAGGAAGTGCGATGTCTCCAGCTTTATTCTTTTGGATCAAGACTGCCTTAGCCATGTGGGATCTTTTGTGATTCCACATGAATATCAGGATTGATCTTCCTATTTTTATGAAAAAATATATCATTGGCACTTTAATAGGGATTTACTAAATTTATATATTATTTTATGTAGTAGGACTTTTTAACAATATCAACTCTTCCCAATTTGTGGACTTGGGATGAATCTCCATCTATTTATCTTCTTCAGATTCCTTTATCAGTCCAGTATTTTATTGTTTTCAATGTAAATATCAATGGATATTTAACCTTTTAATTCACTTTATTCATAAGTATTTAAGTATTTTATTTTTTCTCATGCTGTTGTAAATGAAATCATTTCATCAACTTATTTCTCAGTTTGCTGTTAGTCTATAAAAATGCTCCTGACTTTTGTATGTTGATTTTCTTTCCTGCAACTCTACTGTATTTGTTTTGTGGTTATAATGGTTTTTGAGTTTCCCACATATATAAGATTATATTGTCTGCAAACAAGAAGATTTAACTTCTTTCTTTCCAATTTTGCTGCCATTTATTTCTCTTTCTTGCCCAATTTCTCTGTCTGGGACTTCCAAAACTGTGGAGAATAGAAGTGGGCAGGGTGCATACCCCATCTTGTTCCTGATCTTAGAGAAAAATCCACTCCTGATACGATGGGGCTGGCAACTTGGGTTACATGGCCTTCGTTGTGGTGACATACATTTCTTTAAACCTAATTTGTTGAGTTTTATCATGTAAGTATTTTGAATTTACCTGTGTCTTTTAAGTCAGAACAATGCAACTAGGAAAGAAGAGTGTTTTTGAACAAGTGATTCTAGGGCACCCAAATAACTTTGTGCAAAAGAATGAAGTAGGACCACTTCCCCACATCATGCACATCAAGCAGATTTCACTGCCTTAGGTTAAGTAGAGTCTCCTTACATATGAAAAGCAACAACCAAAACAAGAAAACAAAGTTGGACTTCATCAAAATTCAGAACTTCTGCTCATCAAAAAACATCTTCAGAAAAATGAAAAGACAACTCACAATGGGAGAAATTCTTTGTAAACCATATATGTGAAAAGCCATTTGTATTAAAACAAAGAATTTTACAACTCAATAATTAAAGGACACATAAACCAATTAAAACTGGGCAACAGATTTGAATGGCCCTTTCTCTGAAGACATGCAAAGCTCAGTAAGCACGTAAAATGCTCAGTATCGTTAGTCACCAGGGAAATGCAAATCACAGCCATGATGAGATATTGCTTCGCACCCATCAGAATGGCTCAGATAAAAAGGGAAGGTAAGAGCAAGTGTGATAGGATGTGAAGTAGTTGTTACATTTTGTTTGCAAGATTGTAAAATGATGCAGCCACATTGCAAAAAAGTTTGACAGTTCCTAAAACATTAAGCATAGAGTAACCATAGGACCCAACTATCTTGACCTACCGTGACAGAGCACCTGAAACTGGGTGATTTTTAATGAACAAAACTCATTTGCTCACAGATGTGGGGACTAGGAAGTCCCATATCAAGAAGGTCTTCTTGCTGTGTCACCAGTGGTAACGGCAAGGACAAGAGATGGAACACCCAACCGCGAGCCCTTCATATCACCCGCACGAACCCGCTGGGGAAGGCAGAGTCCCAGGACACCCACCCCTCCCAACACCACTGCACTGGCAATGAAGTTCTCAACAGGTGTGGGGAGAACACGTTCAAACCATAGCACCAGCCACTCACCCCGACATACATACTGAGGGTTAGACCTGTGTCCGAGCAATTCAAATGTCTATCAACTGATGATGAGGATAATCAAAACTGAGACCAGCCGTGTAAGAGGATGTCATTTGTCAATAAATGTAATGAAGCATTGATAACATGCTGCAACCCGGATGAACCTGGAAAACTTCCTAGAGCTGCAGAAGACCTCGTGCTGTGCGAAATGTACAGGGGGGAGATCCACAGAGAGACACGGTGCCCAAGGACTGGGAGGCGTGGGCATGGGGAGCACGGCTGCTGGGGGCAGAGTTCTTGGGGAGCATGGAAATGGGGCCACAGCGATGGTCTTGCAACTCTGTGAGCACATGGGAAAGGCTGTGGCGCACTTGGAGCCGACGAGTAGCCTGTGTGCTGAAGATAGCTCAGCACAGCTGCATCTGGAAAGCCGTGTGTGTCCCTGATTTTTATATTTTCCAAAATTAGTATCTCATAAAGTAAAAGATGCCATCTACTCCTCTCCCCAGACCCCACAATGCTGTATGGTATTTCAGTCTTTCCTCCAAAGAACCTGAGAGACAAAGAAACAGAGTCAGGGACGGGGCTGGGGCGCTGGGCATCGAGTCCAGATGGACCAGCACATGAAGATGCAGGAGCAAGGCCGAGTGTCGCGCTCTCTTGGCTGCCAGCTGCCTTCCAGCCCTGGGCTCTCGGGCCTCGCGAGCTGTCTGAGCTCACCCGGAGCAGAGCCCTGCCTGCCTCTGACTGCCCAGCACGCACCCGGGCCAAAGCGCTGGCGAGGAAGGAACATTACTGTGACTCCATGAGGATGGAAGACACAGTGACACATGAGGGGGACAGCTCTGCCACGGGATAGAGGGAGCCCTGTGCCACATGTCATCTAAAGTCACTCTTCACCCCAGTACCATGAAGAGAAGAGGAGGACTGCAAAAAAGGAATGAAAGTGGGAAGTTTTCCTCCTTCATCATCCTCCACAGAGTGAAACCTTTTCCCTGTTTCAGAATCGTCTCTTGAAAATGGACAATTTTTACCCATTTTTAAAGCAAAGTCTCCCTATCCCTTTGAGATCCAGATGACAGGTGACATCCTGACAGTGGGGCTCTGTTGTTATTCAGTTTACAGCTGCATTATCTAAATGTCCTGGGCCCCAAAGTATCAAATGCTAATCAAGTAGATGTGTGGTTAAATGAATGAGCCAGTGAATGAGTATGTGCGTGAATGGACGTTCGCACCAATGGGTGAACGTGTGCACGAGTGAGCAAGTGAATGCATGAATGAATGAATGAGTGAGAGTGTGAATGAATGAATGCGTGAATGAGGCAGTGGGTGAGGGAAGGAGTGCATGTGTGAATGAATCATGTGTTGGTGAGCGTGTGCACGAGTGAGTGGGTGAGTGAATGTGTCCTGGAGCGGGTGGGGAATGAATGAGTGTGTGAGTGGGAAAATGGATGAATGGATGGGTGAATGAATGGAAAGACAGACGGTCTGATCTTAAAAGGGTCAACATAATCCCCCTGACCAGAGTGGAGCAGTTTTATACTGTCAGTTCCACAGGGTCAACAAGAGTGGCAGGAACACAATATCATCGTCAGCAATTAATTTTATTGAGTGTCTTTCTAGAGTCGGATCTATCACCCACTCCTTGAGAACCTGATACAGAGTAGCTATCCGAGGAACTCAATAAGAGCCTTTGACCTGAAGAAAAACTACTTCCTCACCATCATTATCTTGGTGTCCCATTGTGGACACAACAGAAACAGCTAGAAGTCCAGATGGTGAGAAGGCCCGCATTGCCGAGGGAGTCCGGCACTGCTGATGCAGCACCTCAGCTGAGGTTGGGAGCGCCCAGAACTGAGGACGCCATCACAGGTCAGAAAGAGCAGCTATACAATTTTCTATCGTTTAGCAGGTTTTGCACTCATTGCTTCATATTGTGAATTGGTGAAAGTAATCTAGGCAGAAATAAGACAGACCACAGACATGATTTGGAAAAAGCACAGAGGTTCTAATAGCCTAAGACATTTTAATTAGCAGTTTTCTGGAATGTTTATGATCCTACATCTGAACACTAGAAAATGCAGCATAGGAGAGACAAATGCTTCTTAGTTTAATGCAGTTTCCTCCAAAAACATCATTTTTTCCTAGAACAAGTTGTCTGTGCAAGATGACCTACAGTGAACACTAAGAAAAGGGCACCTCTGCTTTGACAGAGGGGACCCGAGTGTCCCTCCTCCTCCTGGCACCTGGCACTGCAGCACTCAACCATGGGGGCTTTGCTCACCTCTGGCTCTGTCCAGAAGCGGAAGATTCTTAGAATCCATCCTTCTTCACAGCCTACTGATCCTGTGCCTCACCCTTCTGGGAACTTCTGGGACTTCCTTTCCCAGTGACGAGCAGTTTTCGTGTGTGTTCAGACGTCTTTGGGAACGCTGGCTCGTGCATCAAGGAACATGCTGATGCACCACACAGCGGTCGCACGTCCAACCGCAGACAACTAGCAACAGTGTT
The DNA here is from genome assembly GCA_020662805.1 of Glaucomys volans. Classification (NCBI taxonomy): domain Eukaryota; kingdom Metazoa; phylum Chordata; class Mammalia; order Rodentia; family Sciuridae; genus Glaucomys; species Glaucomys volans. The sequence continues at coordinate 687,243 of JAJEJO010003011.1, forward strand.
GAAGCCTCGTGCAGCCTCGTGCCACTCTGAGTCACATTTATTCTGCTTCTTCTGGAGCTCGTTCAGTGGCAACGTAAAAACACTATCGATAGGAAGGGGTGAGGAGAAACACCCCGAGGCCCGTCCGAGGTGTGCTTAAACTCTGACCTGTGCCGTGGTGCAGGTCTTCTCTGGTGTTCTGCATTTGCTTTGTATCAGCAACGGCTCTGAGAAGCGTCTTAACGTGTGTCAAGAGTCAATATCAAGAAATTGAGTCAGGATCACCATCTGCAATAAAAGCAGCTCGGGGTGGAGAGGGCTCGGCGCTGGTGACCACCAGGGCAGCCTGACTGAGCACATCTGGAAGCACATTCTTCGGGAGCGTCCCCAGACCCTTTCCTGCGGCAGGCTGGGGGGCCTGTGATGCGGCCAGGGTTCTGTTCGAGCGCTCCCGTTGGGCAGGTTCGCTGTGCCCGTGGCCACTTCAGGTGCGCCCTCTGCCTCGGCCTCCTCACAGCAGCCGTGCTGCGCGTGGACGCTGCTGCCTCCCGCAACGTCCGGCCTCAGAGCCGCAGCCACATGACGGGGGGCTGCTTTTTTCCCTTCTGCCAAGTCGCACACAATAGGGAATACCCATGTGCCCCACAGGGATCTGTTTCTTAGTTTTTAGGCAAAACCGCTTCCTCCCCCCGCGTCTGAGTGCGTTGGATGGTCACTGTGTGAGAGCAGATGGGACCGCAGCACGGGCGGGTGTGAATAGAGGGTTCAGCTTGGCTTCAACCATCCCGAAGCCTTAACTCAGACAGGCCTTTCATTTCCCTGAACTGGACGTTCTGCAGAGATAAATGGAGGCAGATGGCGGCTCCTCCAAGCTGGTTATCCTGATGGAAGGTCCTCGGGAGTCGCAGCTGTAAGCAACCAGGACCTTCTGACCTCCTGCGTGGAGACATGTTCAGGAGGTGGCGGGGCCACAGCTGCCTCCCCTGCACGCTGGCAGTGCTGTGTGATCAGCTTTGGTTGAGTCTCTGTGTCCCATGAGTCCCGATGTGAGAGGCTGAGAGCGGGAGTCCAATGCACTCACACTCCTGCCCCCGGGTAGAGGCCCAGCCTGGGGCGGGAGGCCGGGTCCAGCGCCACTCGGCCAAGCTGCCCAAGCCACACTGCGATCCCGTCACATCATACATCTCAAAACCCAGCCGGGTTTGTTGCCTCGAGTACGATCTCGTCAACAGACAGTAGAAATGATGGCAGTCGGCCTATCTGGAAGAAATAGAAGCCATTCGGTTCAGGCACCTGTAACTGCCAGGCTGTTAAAGTAGAAAATGAATGTTCGGGGTTGTCCTCCCGACACCGGATAAGCATTCCAATGGGCAGTGATGGATTAGGAGGTGAGGGAAGGATCGCTTCTCTCCACGTAGACTACTGAGCACCCGACGCTGCTCTCACGTCCTCTGTGTGCCTTCAGAGAAAACCTGCCTGGTTGGGTTCCGGCTCCTTCCAGACCAACGTCTGCTGGAGCCAGGAGTCCACAGACGACGGCAGAGAAGTGGACGGGCAGTGGAGCCAACCCGGGGACTTGGGGACAGGGTGGGAAACCTGGGGCACCAGTGTGCACTGTCTGGAATCACTCCTAACGCCTCGGAGAGGCCCAAGGTTCCAGAACACCAGGACGAGAGCCAAGTGATAGGTCCCTTCAATACCAAGGCCATCCACCCCTGAAGGACTCAGTGTGAAGTGGAAGGTCAGAGTGAAGGACACGTGGGGTGTTCCAGCTAATTGCCACTCTGCTCATTAGAGCAGTAACGAAGCAGTGCAGTTAAAATTATTTATCAGATTGAAGACAAAATAAAATACGTTTCCTGGGGACTTTCATCAGTGTTACATATGTAAATACCTGCTCTCTCTTTGCTTGGGAGACAGCAAAGGGAAGTGGTCCCGGGAGCCGCTTCTTCAACTGTGAGGTGAGGACACCACCACAGATCCCCAAGTGACCGCTGGACCAGGCCTGCTGTTCTGGTCCTCTGGGTGCCTTGCCAGCAACGCACCTGCCTGGCCCCACCTGCAGACCGCCCAGGCCCTGAGCCCCTGGGCCGGCTGACCCTGACAGGCTCAGCTGCCCTCACCCCTCGGCTCACACTGGCACACTCTGTGACCAGGCCCCAGCCATGGTGGAAGGACCCGGCATACCGAGCTTGTGGAATCCGGCTTTCCCAGTGTGGGTCTCTGTGGGGGCAGCAGAATCCTAAAGTAGCACCCGGTCCACTGCAACAGGCCACAGCCAAGACCAGCCCACGCACCAGAGGCCCAGCAGTGAGGGAGGGAGGCCCGTGGAGAGGAGTCCCTGGAGAAGGTCTTTAAGAGCACGAGCACCCCACCTGGGGCGCTCTCAGCTCCTTTCAGTCACAGCTGCTTCTGGGGCACTGTGGCTGGAGAATCTGTCTAGAGGGGGGTGGGGTGGAGTGTCTCGCAGGTCCTGAGGATGTGGTTCTGGCCGGCTCTCCTCCTCTCCTCTGTGCCCTGGGGTGTGTCTGATGGAGACACTGTTGTCACCTGCCTGGCAAGCCATCCTTTAGGACGGCCTCTCTGGCGCTGGTTCTTGGGCCCTGGAGGGCACTCGGCAGGCACCTGGCAGGCACCTATCCTTTCTCACGCATCCATAAAGATGGGGAGCCCCATCTGTCACTAAGGGCAGAACTGGCGTTTTCCCTGGAGATGAGGAAAGGGCTTTGCACAGGAACGTGCTCGTGTTCTGACAGGAGCAACCCCTAGGCAGGGAGAAACTGGTGACCCAGGGAAGGTGGACGGTACCCAGAGATCAAAGGGAGGGTCAACCCTTAGGTGGGCGTGAGGGTCTCCGAGCAGAAGAGGCACTGCCTGCAGGTGCTCCAGGGCTCAAGCAGCCCCGGCATGTGGAGGTGGAGGATCCCGTGCAGGTGTCCTCGGGGAGGAGGACCCACCAGGACCAAGCTCATGGGCTGAGCAGCAGACACAGGCTTCTCGCTCACACCACCCTGGGTCACAGGCGTCCTGCACGTGCTCAGACACGTGACTTCTTTAACTTTCCAAGAGCGTGAACCTCTTCACTCATGCACTCTGAGCTTCCTCCCTCACACCTGCGCCCCACACCCTTTCCTTGCAGCCACAACTTTCTCCTCTCCAGTCACCCCCAACCCCAGATTTGTACCTCACCTTCAGCCCTTCTGAGCTCTTCTCTTGCATCCTAGTGACCAAACGAATCAAAAACCTTATTGCAATCCCCCAACCATGCAAAGCTCTACCCATGAGTTTCTGCATGCAGTAGGAAACTAAAATTTATATTTCAATACATTGCGTGAGTTAGACACTCATGGACAAATTAAATAACGAGGGTGCTGTATTAGTCAGGGTTCTCCAGAGAAACAGGGCCAGTGTGGGGGGCGAGGGAGATATTACGAGGAATCGGCTCACAAACTTACAGAAGCTGATGAACCCCAAGATCTGCAATTCACAGACTGGAGACCAGAGATCCAAGGGAGCTGATGGTGGCATCCTAGTGCAGAGACTCGCAGGCTGGAGACCCAGAAAGCAAAGACTTCAGCTGAGTTTGAAGTCAGAAGAGCCAACGCCCAGCTCAAGGAAGGCAAGTGGGAAGGAAGATCCCTCTCCTGCTCAGAGAGGTCAGATCTTTGTCTATTCTGACCTTAGGATAAGGTCCAGCCAGCCTCACTGGGGAGAGTGGTCTGCTTTAATCAGTCTGCTAATTCAAATGCTAATCTCATGCAAAAAACAATCAAATGAAAAAGCCTGGCAGATCACCAGAACGGTGCTGAGCAAATGCATGGGTGTTCTGGGGCCCACTCGAGGGGATCCCTGAGATCACCCACAGGAGCTGTGAAAGCCAGGGAAGAAGCTGAGGTAGGCATGCGCTCCGGAGCCCCTGCTTTCCTACAGTGACCTCTCTCCTCCTTGGCCATGGGCACTGCTGGCTGAGAGCTTCACCGTGTGCCCCCAAATTCATACACCAAAATCCCAGACCCAGGAGGAGGGGCTTAGGGCAGGTGACTAGACCCGGAGGTGGGCTGTGGTGATGGGAGCAGTGAGCACCCAAGAGATGTCCCTCCCTCCTTCCACACATGGAGACAAGACAGGTGGAGCCCACCAACCAGGAAGCAGCCTCACCAGGCACCACCTGCGTCAGTGGCCGTGTCGACACATCCAGCCTCCAGAACCATGAGGAATCCATGTCTGCTGTCCCCTGCCACCCAGTCAATGGTGCCTCATTATGACAACCAAATGTCAGGACAAAGGCACTGCTAAGGACCCATCCAGCCTCCTTCTAACTCACTATTCCACCCCAAATACTGAGATGATGGGATAGCAGCGCTATTACCTGAATCACCTGGGCCTGTTCACCATCTGTAATATCAGACACCCCACAGGAACAAAAATGTGGACCAAGCAAATGGGCCAGTTGACAGCTACGACTGGGACAATATCCCAAAATACACACATCTGAAAGAACGTCAATGGGAGTAGATCTGGCAAGGCTGTAGGCTTACCTTCAGGAAATCAGGAAAACAATTCCATTCACAAAACCTTAACAAAGTAAAATTGTTATAAATAAACCTAGCCAAGGAGGTAAAAGACATCTATAATGATAATTTCAAAACATTGAAGAAATCAAAGAAAACCTCCCATGTTCATGGAGAGCTAGAAATAATATTGTTAAAATGACCATATTACCCAAAACAATCTATAGATTCAGTGCAAGCCTATCAAAAAATTCCTCAAAACTAGGAAAAACAATCCTAAAATTAACATGGCAACCCAAAAGGCCCAGAGTAACCAAAACAATTCTGAGCCAATGGAGGAATGCTGCAAGCATCGCCATGCCGGGCTTTATAATATACTGCAGAGTCAGAGTGACAAAATGAGTTTGTAGTGGCATGAACTAGTCTCACACTCTCCTAATGCCCACGAGTGCCCTCGGCTCCCCACACACCAGCTTCGCTGACAGAGCACAGACTCGGATTGCTTAACAATCCTCCATGTGATTAAGGCCGGCCGATGATGACCTTAATTTAAACTAAGTGTTCTTCTGGGTCATAAAAGTGAGGTTGAAGGTCAAAGACATCCCTCTACCCAATAGATTCACCAAAACCTGAAACCACCAGGTCAGCTCTGCCAATACCCCACTAGACAAGGGAAGCAGAGAGCCACCAGCATATTCAATACACTCATAATTCAGCTGAAGACGGCTTTTTGCCACCTACTCCCCTCTTTTGATGCTCCTGTGAGTTTCGTTAGATGGATTTAGGGGAGACTTTTCCTCTGTAAGAAACGAGCTGGCTCATACTGGATGCAGACTGACAATCAAGGTGATTTTATGTTTAGTCATGTTCATCCCAAAATAGTTGACACCTGGAAAAGGAGAACCCTGAGATCACAGATCCACACGCACTTGCCAATGACCACTTCATGACAAAGCCACTGGCCACCCGGATGCCTTTCCTGTTTCCCACCCCCGTCCACCCTCCCCCCTTTTATGTATTTTTCCATAGCAGTCTTCATCTAACACCCCGCAACCGAGACATCTCATGCCTTAGCCACTTTCTTAAAGCCACTCCACCTCCATCAGCATGGGAACCCAGATTCTCTGGGTGGTTTGCTCCTGTGTGCACTCAGAGCAGTCGAGTGTTAGCAAGTGGTTTATATCATTCTGCCCAGTTGAACCAAAACCAAGCCACAGGGCCGTTTGGACCCATTTCAGAGCTGTTTTCTCCAGCAGCGAGTGGCACTGATCTGAGCCCAGCACACCCTGACCATGGCCACATCAGTGCGTGGTTACAACACCACCAACAAATTCACTTTGCAGCACCATTAAGACCTCTGCAAGGTCTTAACAAGCCAAATGGCCACTGTGCACAGACCCCACTGTGCCTTACTGTCTTAAACAGCCATCTGAAAACCCCTCTGATCCAAACCTGGCAACTGTCTGGGTCCCCAACCGACTTCCCTTCCCTGATTATCTTAGGTGATTAGCTCCCACCCCATCTGTGAGATTAAAAAGAAAAAGGAGAGAATTTCTTTTCAAATGATAGAAATGCCAAGATTTGTAGGGCAACATTTTTATCCCTCAGGTTACCCTATTTTTCACACCTGCTGAAGGACATTGCATATCATTTCTATTTTGAAATATTCTACTTTTCTCTAATCACACTACTTGGAACTCTTGCAGCAAAATAGACACAGATCAGGGAGGTCCCAGGCGCTCCATCTCATGTGACCCTTTCAACTTGATGAGAGCAGAAGCATTATGTTAGTCACTTTCAGAGTCGTGTTTTTCAAATCTATCAGTCAATCATCACAGCACTAAGGAGCTCTAGGAAATTGAAAAGATATTAAACCTAGTTTGTGTCCTGAAGGCACAACCAGTTGAGAGAATAAAGCACGTTTCCATGACAAGGTCCCTTTCATTAATAGTGCAAGTTAATATACAATGACTCAGAACAGGGAAAGATGACCTTGGTCTAAAATGGACAGGACGGAAGTGAAGAGAACCCAGGAGAGAGGCCCCCGTGTCTGTCTGGAGGATGAATGGAGGAGAGCAGGTTTGGGATATTCAGAGTCTGAGGAAGCGGGCTCAGTGGGCGTCACACATGTAGCAGAGGCTGGTCGAGGTCAGGGTTCATCCACTCATCTGTTCAGTTATGGATCCCGTAGTTTGGTAGGATTTTTACTGAGAGTATTTACTATCCCTGGCAAGCTGTGAGTGTACACGAGGAACACAAGCTTGGATGGACAGACACACTCCCCGCCCTGGGGGACCTCATGCGCTAGTGGAGAAGTGGAAGGAAAGCCAGTGGGGGACAGAAAGGAAGGCCAGTGGGTGCAGGTTCTGTAAGGCTGGAGGGGAGCCACCCGCCAAGCTGGGGAGAAGCATTCCCGGAGAAGAATGGCAAAGGCGACGATCTCCAGGGAGCAGAGAGCTCCGTGTGCTCTAATGCCCACGGTGACCAGGGTGGCTGCAGACACAGATGGCAGCAGCACAGAGGGAGGCCGCAGAGCCCTGCTTCTGCAGGACCGGAACCCACGCAGCATGGCAGGAGCTTGCTCAGTGTTCTAGGAATAACTGGAGCACATCAGACTATTTAAGCCAGAAAGTGACATAACAAGCACACGTTTAGAAGAAATCACTCACGTTGACATCTGGGGAATAGAATGGAGCGTCACGGGTGGAAATCAGGGAACCAGTTAGGTGACCTCTGCCAAAATTCAGAGGAGCGATGCTGACTTCCTGAGGCGGCTTCCAGAGCAAAGGCCAGGAAGCCTTTGCTTCCTGGGTGTTAGGAGACACTAGACAGCATCTCACTGTAAGACTGCCCTGATGCTGTGGCCAGGTGGAACTTTCCAGCTTTGTCCAGGAAGTGCCAGAATGTGCCATGGCCTTTGATCAGGTCATCCATCATTTGAAGAAAGTAATACAATCAGGTGGTAAGGACTGAGATACATGAGATTATTCAGGAATCATGAGAGGATAACCTTCTAGAAGCACAGAGAAGATCAAAGAGCCTGAGGACTCCTCTCCTCCCGAGTGTGTCCAGAAGTGGGCACAAGGGGAGCTTCATACAGAGAACATTCCAAAAATGGTGTCAGAGAGCCTGGCCAGGTTTGGACAGGGAGAGCCAGAACCAGCAAATGACAGGCCTGAGACGCAAGCCAGGGCTTCCAGCCTCTTCCCAGGGAAGGAAGCCAGGGAAAGAGCTTGTGCCTCCAGCAGTGGGGAAGTTCAACCAGGTGAGTGAACTCAGAGATGTGGAGATAACAGTGTTAGTTCGGGGACTCACACTAGTGGAGAGTCTAGTGACTGGTGTTTATAGCATGGACCAATTCTAAATTCCATTTGGAAAATCACCAAGGTTGCCTAAGTAGGACTCTGACTTGGACAGTGGTCGGTCACCCTGGTAAGACAGAATATAGGCCTAACGTAGCAGGGGCTTCCAAACTTGCATTCCAGTCCTGGGCTCTCTGCCTCACCAGCACTCGGATTCTTGCAGGTGTGTTTATCTCTCCTTCACATATTCCCCGCCCCCCAGTTTATCAAGCCCTATTTCTTTCATCTCTGCCCCTGTCTTTACTATTCCCTAACAAACTGAAACTAGCACACGTCTCTGGAGAGCAGCCAGATCCCAGAGCCTCAACTCGAGACCACTACTTCAGAAAAACAGTACATCTGTGACTCCATTACGTTTCATTGCCCTGAAACTACAGTGATTTGGAGGAAAGGAGCTTACGTAAAGCCTTAGCTGATGATCATTCTCAGTAAGGGGGAACTAAATTGGCTCTATAAAGGTTTTTGAGCAAAAATTCTTGCTGGGATAGTTTGGACTGACATTTAGGAAATAGCAGCCTAGCCAACAGCCAGCCTATTGGGAAGTCCCTTCTCGTCCTCCTGCAAGGCCCTTCAGGGTCAGGGGACGTTTCAGACTAGCTCATGCTTTGAGTCTTCAGGAGTCTCTGGAGCTTAGTCATTCTTCTCACACAGCTATTTCATCTTCACCCAATGCGAATCTGCAGCTGGTCTGAAATGTTAGGAAACAGGTCCAAATCAGAATGCTACCCAGGCAAGGGGTGGTTGGGCCTGTGTGACTCTATTAAGTGGAGTCAATTTAGTGCTGGATAAAGGAGAGGACTACATTAGCAGCGTGGTTGGCAGCAATCGCCTCCCATCTGGCAGGGTAATTACCTACTACCCTGACCAGAGCAGGCCTCGCCTTCTAAGCGCTAAGATTCCTTTGGAAAAGAGGAAAAAATAATAAATAAATCAAGGTTTAGGAAATACATTACTTGGAGTATCTTCCACATCACTTTGAGAAATAGGTCGTATCACTCTTTTTCCTATACGACTCTCTCGCCCATAATTGAATGGAAGTCCCAGTCACGTTGTGGCCGGAATGCACAGCTCCGTGCACCCATTCTCTCGAGTCCCATTGGACACGATTCCGACCAGCACGCTGATCCAGTGCCTTCTGCAGCGTCCTGGCTCCGGGTGCTCTCTAAGGGTCAGTCGTGGGGCTGCTCACGGGGGCCTTTTCAAAGGCTGGCCTGCCGGTTCTCAGCCCTTGACTGGACCTTGGTCCCTACGGGAAATGTTAGGCGGCCCGGGCTCAGGCTGCAGCGCGGCCCGCGGGCGCCACCTGCCGGCCGCCGGCCCCTCGCCTCCGAGGCTCTCTGCTCCCAAGCCGCCGCGTCCGCGAAGCCACCAAGGTCCAGCTGCAAGCTGCCACCAAGGTCCAGCTGCAAGCTACCTGCTTTAAAACTACGGCTGGCTGCTTGGATGCAGGAAAGATCGCCCGCCGTGGGACCTCCGCGAGGCCTGCCCCCGGAGAGGTGGCGGAGGCGGGGTGCGAGCCAGACCTCACTGCCGCGGGCAGGAGGGTCACGAGGACCCCCACCTTCGCCCTGCAGCCAGGCCTCTCCCGCGTGGTCACCCGTAAGGAGATCCCAGAGAGTCCTTTCGCTCACCCCCAAAGGCTCCTCCTGCACCCATGGGCGTCCAAATCGATGGATTGCTTTTAAACAGAAAGCGATGCGATTGTCACTAAATATAACAAGTGCCTTCTGTGCATGTCATTGGAACCACAGGCTCGAATTAGCCTGTCAGGATCTCACGATTCCTGACGCCAGCATGTCAAGCGACACAATTAGCTCAAGAGAATAAAGAAAAGGCTTGTCACCGTGTCTCTTCTGAGTCCCATCCCTTCACAGGACGCCTGGTTTAATTCAGATTCTTTTCATGATTGGAAGTGTGTGTGTGTGAGTGTGCAAGTGTGTTACCCTTCAAACTTCAGTCACACGGGGAAATGTTAGGGTGAAATCAGTCCTTTTTAGAAGGTCCCAAATGCTTCCCCCGCCCCTCCCTTTTACTTCCCTTCAGCAAAGGAGGATTTATCAAAGGCTGACTTAGTCTTCTGCGTGAAAAATAAAATAAAATAAAAAGTGTGTTGGGGAAAGGGAGATGTAAAATTCACACTGCGACTGGAAAGATCAAAGCTTTAGGAATCCTGACCCGGAATGAATGATTACCACCAACTCTGAGGCTTCAGGACAGCCAGTAGTGAGCTCTTCTCAGCTGGCAAGAACCCAGAAACTGTTGGTAACTTGGAATCCCAGTAAGGGCCCTTGGGTGCTCGTCCTGCCTCCAGCAAAAGCCAGCCTGGTACCTGATCGTTTAGAAGAGCTTACACACATACTGCTCCAGTGAATGCCTAGCTCAGAATGAACCCAGCAGAGATGGAGAGTTTGGGGGAAAAGTGCACCAGGCCAGCAGTAAGGCTCGATTGCTTCAGGATCTGGGCCTAAGGTGCTCAGTCAGGTTTCCATCACTATGACAAAATGCCGGAGAAAAACAACTTAACAGAAGAAAGATCTTATTTTGGCGCATGACTGTGTGAACATCACTTGGCCCTGCTGCTCTGGGCCTGTGTGAGGTGGCACCTGGGCAGGCAGCACATCCTGGAGAAGAGCGGTTCTCAGGGCAGCCTGGGGGTACAGAGACGGGAAGGCGTGCAGTCCCCGAATCCCCTCCTTCCGCCAGGTGCCACTTCCTAAGTCCCACCACCTCCCACACCACCTCAGGTTGGGGACCAAGTCTTCAGCATGGGAGGGACATCTAAGATCCCAACCCCAGCACAAAGCTCTTCCCACACCTGACGGACGTGCATCAGGCACATGCCAGGGACACCCAGGGCACATGTGTGACAGTCCCTGTGAGCTGCCTGCTCCACACAGGGGTGGGCAGAGGGGTGACTAGGGCTGCCAGGGGCAAACCTCAGAGTTACCTGCACCCCACCTGGTGGCCTATGGAGAAGGAGCCTCCACCAGCCTCAGCCCAGAAGTTCCTCCACAGACTGTGGAGGCAGGAAATCCTGTATTGAATATAGACTGAAAAGAATCAGCGAGTGCACCCGAGCTGTTCACTGGGCTTCTCAAGAGAATAGACTCCTCTCACCCAGCACTGTGGGAACCTCCCTGGGCTCCTCTTGAAGCAAGGAACCTCCTGTGGGCCGCCTGGGACCGCAAATTCCCTCCACCCGTCCACCCTGACCCTTTCCCTGAGAGCCCACAGGAGCCTTCCACGTGCTCCCCGCACCTGGCCTTGCGGGCAAGAAAGGAGGAGGTGCCACAGGGACACAGGCAGCCGTGGCCCGCAGAGACCAGAGGTGGCTGCGTCACCTGGAGCAGAGGGACAGAGTGCTGCCCCCAGACTTGTCCCCCCTTCTCAGAGGACACCTGCCAGAGCAGAGCAGCCTCAGCGACCTCGCTACAGGTGGGCTGCAGGGTCATGGCCCTGGTGAGAAGCTCCCCCAACCCTGAGTCCCCCTCCAGGACGGAGGGTGTGGCTCTCCTATGTCCCTGCACCTAGCAGTTCCCGGGGCGCACCCACCTGAGAGCCCCCACTCAAGGGGAGCAGCTGGTGCCCATCAAGTTTCACAGCAGGAAGAAGCTCAGCATCCTGCGGAGCAGCTGCTCTCTGCGGTGTCCAGGCCACACAGAGAGAAAGGCCTCACCCTGCCTGCGTGAGCGGCGCTGGGCAAACTCCAGAGCGTTAAACAGACCCTGAAATCTGATCAATGAAGTCAGCGATGAGAACAGAAGGTCATAAGGTCTCCCCTGCAAACAAGAGGAGTTGGAGGTCACACCTCCTGCCCACGTTCCTGGAACAGAGCAGCAGTTGCAGCACCCTGACCAGAGTGGCCGCCACCAACAGCGGCTGGTCAGCAGAGCAGGAGGGCAGGGCTCTCAGTGGTCCAGGAGGAAGGGCAGGGAGCAGGAGACTGACAGGCAACCAGACCCGACTTCCCACCGGAGTCAAACAGGACACCACACCACACATGTCTAAAATAGTATTGTTTTAAATTGGGGGTAGACAACTCATGTTCTCTAATATGTTCCTTGTTTTATGTCACCACTTTTTTTGAGAAAAAGGAAAAAGAAGTTTTATTGCTTTGCTGGCAAAGGAGAAGCACAGGGGACTCCTGTCCCAGAGGCTGTGATTCTGCCCATCAGCAGGAACAGGGGCTTTTAAAGAGGGATTCAAAGTCTGCGTTCCACTGTTCTCTGTTGGAGGTAATTCACTTGTTACTCTGGGAGACCGTCATTTCTGAGATCTTCTGGTGCCATCCCCATAGCCTGGATGACTCCTTCCTATGGTGGGTGAGTGCTCAGGGCCAGATCTCTGCCTAGGATGGGAAGAGAGGTGATCCTGTGTCCCCTGAGATTAGGGAGGGAGAGATTAGGAGGAGCAGGCAGAGAGGAGGAGAAAGAAACGTGTCCATTCTGAACACCAGCTGCAGTGGCCGAGCAGCACGAGCTGCACTCAAAGTAAAAAGTGGACACTGTCACCTTCCCACTGTCCATTTCCAGCTGCCATTTCTACAGAAAAGGGGGCAACGGCGTCTTCAAGTTGCTTCCTGCTGAAAGGGGGTGAAATTGGGGAAGTACCCCGAAGTCCTTGTTCTCTGTCAGGTGGGGGAGGACAGTTCAGGGCTCTCAGCAGCAGAGCAGTCCAGAGGTCCACATGGCAGGTGGCAGGTGACTGGACAAGGCACACACGGGGCAGGGATCCTGCTCAGACAAAGATTAACAAGACAGCAAAGCTTCTCTTTACATTTTGTAAACAATTAGCATCAATGCAATGAGTATTTCAGCCAGTTATGTTAGCACTTTAAATTCTGAGTTGTTTTTTAGAAGCTGTGTTGAGGTGCACTTAACATGCAGTGCATGCACCTATTGGGGCGCACCTTTGGTCATTTGGACAAGTTTCCATGCACAGTAAGATGATGAGTGTCCACTCCACGTGCCAAGTTTGTCTCTGTCACTTTGAAATCCTCCCCTCCTCTCCCCCCACTTCACTCCCACCCCAAGCAGAGCACACACCTGCTTCTGGGATAAAGTGCCTTCTCTGAGTTCCACATAAAGGAAGCCATGCGCTTGACTCTCCTGCTGATCGGCGCCTTTGACTCCGCACGTTACTCCAAGATGCCTCCACTTCACATCACCCACCACAGTTCATTCCTCCCGGGGTGGAGCTGAATTGCACGTATAGACAGCTACAGCTCATCCGCTCTCTTAATGGACACTTGGGGTCCCCCACCCACTGGGGATCATTTCAAATAAAGCGTCTGTGAACACGGGTGTGCGAGTCTGCACGAGTGTGCGCTCCTCCCCGCGCTGCGCCGTCCGCCGCTCGGGGTCCCACAGCCTGCCGGCCGCGGCGGAGCGCCCCCCGGTGGTCTTCCCCAGGTCGGCCGCAGGCTCCTCCGTCCCTCTCCGCCGGCCTGTCAGCCGCGGGCTCGCTGCGGGCTCTTCAGTCCCAGTCGCTGGCGGCAGCCTTTCTGGCTTTGCTGTCGTGGTTCGTCGTTGTCATTGATGCTTTGTCGTTTGTCACTGCGCACAAGCAGGGTCTTTCCCAATCTCAGCTATTCATGGGACACACCCGTGTTTTTAATAGCAAATCAAATGTAAGGTGAAAATTAACCAAGATTAATTTTTGAGTTTTATGCCCAAATCCATTTGAAGAAAAATGTTCCATTCATCAGTTTATCTATCAGAGGAAAAGATGTGCTTTCGTTTGACAGGTCTTTTCCTCATGAAAGTTGGTTTGAATTTAATAAACATTACTTTAAATCATTTGGTGGAAGCGCTGGGCAACTCCTTATTACACCTAATTTTAAAACTTATTTTCTTAAGCATGATCACTAAAAAGCTCAATCTGTTTAATACAGATTTATAAAAACACTTTGCCGATATTTATGCTTCATCTTACCATAATTGCCACTTTTACATTTGAATGCTGCATTCTTACTATGCTTATCTATTTCAGAGCTTTCAAAGGTTAATTTGGTCTGAATGCAAAAAAGGATAGATAAGCAAATACCATAAGTAAACATTTACACACACACACACACACACACACACACACACACGTCTATATGGGGGCATGTGAAGGAAAGAACAAGAAGCATTTTCTTTGCAAACATCATTGTGAAATTGTAAATATGGTGAGACTTCACACACTAGGAGCTTCCTACTGTGTACTACACCACAAGCAGAAACATTTTCCAGCCACATATAAGGTCCAATAAACATACCTAGTCATCAGGCATCCAGCCTCATCAACAGTCTAACAAGGAGTGGCTCTTCACATTCTGCAGTTGGCCTGCCATGGGTGCATCCATCAGCAGCCATCATTTCATCCCAATGCCCCTGACAGGCTGTGTGTGCACTGAGAGCTGCTCGGGATGTTCATGCTCGAGGGCAAAATACTTCATTCCTGTGATGCAAACTTCTCTGGCAACTAGAGAAATGACCTGTTCCCAAATGAAGCGGAATGACCAAGTCTACTGAAAAGCACTAGGGTTGAGTAAAGGAGAATCAGAAGGAGATGGAGTCGAGCAAGGTGTGGGAAACAGACAGAAGGCTGGTAGGTGGAAATGAATCTGTGGGAGGAGACGCAGAAAAACCAGGCACTCTGAATGTCGGAGAGAACTTCCAACACCCAGTTCCTCAGTTAGGGGACCGCAGATCTCCCACATCCTGTTCAGAGCCAAATCCACTGGCCACATCCTAGGAACTATTTCTTCTCTTGAAATTACCAGAGGTATGGAGTAGCAAAACAGTTTCATAAAACAGGTTTCCAAAACAGAAGAAAATAAAATGCACTAAGACTATGCCACAGCTCCATATTAATTAGATGTAAGTGAAGCACACAAAAGTGAGAATAAATACTTTATCTGAAAACTATGTATTCCTCATACACACTGAATTGCTTTGTAGGAAACTATGTCTGGTCTAATTGAGGAAATAAAGTACAATTTGCCATCAAGTTAAATTATTAAGAGATATCATTAATATTTTGATAAAATACACAATTCTTTTAAAATGCAAATAATTCTACTTGCATCATCAAGGAAGCAAATAGGTTCCTGTGTATAAACACTTATTTTTAAATAGTTGGGATTTTTCTTTGACATCTTTAATTTGATCAATTTTTTGTCTTTTGGATTTGATTTAAATAAAGAATGCTTAAATGTTGATTTATTTATTTTATAAGTTACAGATCAAACTTGTAACTGTCTGGTTTAGATTTTTGCCAAGCCCCTTTTTAAAATTGCAGCAAATTTGGAAAATAAAGGAAAGTAAGAAGAAAAACATTCTCCTGTTAGCTATCACTCAGAGATTAGAGTCTTACATTTCTAATGATTACACATTTTCCTAGATCTTGGTTTTTAATTGCTTCTCAATATTTTACTGTATTAAAAGCAAGATTTATGTATGTGCACCTTTAAAATTTTGTAGCAGTCTAGAACCATGCCTTTCATGTCAGTGTGCCCATCGTGGATGCTTTCAGAGGAGAAATTCCTAGAAGTGAAGTTACAGAAGCAAAGTTGTGCTCGTTTGAATATGCAGTGCAAATTGCTCTCCAGAAAGTGTGGACTGATTTGCATGGTTCCCAGCCACACTGAGCTTGCTTTTTTAAACACCTTCCTAGTTTGCCTGACATGATATCGTGTATACTTATATCTGCCACCAACTCAGACCAAGTACACTCACACCTCCACCTGGAGCCAGGAGGGAAGGGCACACCTGGCATCCTGCCACCCGTCCCCTACCCCCCACTAGGACCACAGGCACCATTCCTAACCGAACACAAAGAAAATCCTCTGCTGGGGAAATCGGATGCTCCTTCAAAACACTTCTCCAGATGGTTCTCCAGACGGTCACTGCCCTCAGCTGGGCACACCAGACCCTGGGGACTTGGCTCCTCTGCAGAGGGCTCACGTGATCTGTTACCACTCCTGCCCCAGATGAGGCCATGGCTGAGTTTCACCGGCCTTCCCTTCCATTCTCTAAGACTGCCAGCCCCAGGCTTTCACAGTGCTGCCCATCTGGACCTGAACTCCTTGGCTGGCACCTGAGGCTTCAGGTGTGTTCGTTTAGCTGAAGGCATGTCCCAACTTGGTCACTGTCACTGCAGGCACTTGACCTCTTACCCAGCAGTTAACTCCTCCAGTATCGTCCAGGGCTATCGGCCTAATGTATCACAGGCCAGCACAAGACTAAGAAGCCCTAGAAAGAACATGATTCCTCCCGCTCTCTGGTGCACAGACCCTCCCTTCCTGGTGCCACTGTAGGCGGGTCCAGGACAGGTGAGCATGCACGCCGGCGTCTCTGCCTACCTGAAGGGCCTCCTCCACAGCCTGCTCCAGCTTCCGGACAGGACTGCAGTTCTGGTCTGTGCCTCCCTCCTGAGGAACCCCTCCTGTACAGACAGACCGACAGACCTAAGCACTGAGCCACCAGCACCCACCCTTCCCTCTGAAGGGGCACGCCAGGGGCCCGCGTGCTCTCCCGGGGGCTGCCCCTGCTCTCCAGCATGCCCTGGTTCTCCATCAGCCGTGAGCAGAGCCACTCCACCTGCTCAAGCCAAGCCCGCACCCTTCCTCACTCCCTCCAGGCCACAGCCCTCTCCTTGTGGTGGGACTGTGGCCAGAAGCACGGGGTCTTGGTGTGGCTGGCAGGAGTCGCCCTGTGGCCTTGGAGGCGTACACAGTGACACCTGTTCGCCGGACTTCTTGAGGCCACGTCGTCTAACTGCAGGAAGTCTGGACGCTGCCACTTTGGCCCCCCTTCCTTGCCCAGCACCCCGGAGCCCAGTCAGCCCACAGGGCGTGGGGCTGGGCAGCAGCCAGCAGAGGGGCTGGAGAGTGGCTTGGGGGAAGCCAGTGCTTCTGCTGTTGGAACTGGGTCTGGCAAACCCACAGGCTTGTCAGGCTGGGAGGACCCCCCACTCCGCAGCCCCCAGGGGTGGAGGTCTCACCCTCAAGACTCCTGCCGCACGTCAGAGCTAGACACCATCCCACAGCCCCGGCAGCAGCTCTCCCCGTTACAGTCAGAGCCTTTCGCAAGGAGGAGCGGTCCTGAGTGGACAGGGTCACAGGCCTGTCCCTTTTCTGGAGATAGAACATCTTTTCTTTCAAATTGTCAAAGTGTTGGCAGCGCAGCTTCCCACAGACAGTGGAAAGCACTTGCCTCAGCCTTCCTGGGTAAGAAAATCTCTCCTAATCCAGGTGATCTCGGTCCAGGCCACCCATCCATCCTCAATAAAGATGAGAGCAATACAACTCAGCCTTAGGAGGGCACCCCAACAGCAGGATGGCTAACATTTTGTCTTTAAGAGGCAAATATCATTTTTATCTTCTATTGTTTTAGATAATTCACTTCTAATTTGTTGCTCAAAAGTTTCTAAAATGCAGAATTATTTCAAAGTCTATAAATATCTCCAAGAAACACACACTGAGGGGTTCCTTTCACAAATCACTGTTGTGCTATTTTGAAAAGTCTGGATTTGTGCGTGCGTTTGTTTCAACCATTTTGACTCTGAGCGACATAAAGAATAACTTCTTGGTCAAGTCACAATTTTTCTTTCAGTCATTTCCTAAAGCCATGCACTATCTAGAGATGCATTCTGGCTACAGGATCTGGAATTTGAAATTGTGCCTTGTGGCCTTATTGTAGTCTGTTCTTTGCTGTGTGTTTCTTCAAACCTTTCCTTCCCTCCTACAAGGGAGCTGGAGATGCCTAACCTGCCTTGCAGTCATTGCAGTGTGGGGACAGCAGTGACTGGCAGAGAGGACAGGAGACTGGACTGCTCTTGCCACCCCATCTGAGCCAACAGGAGGAATAGGGTCACACTGTCCTGCTCCTGGCCCTTTGCAGCCCTCAGAGGTGCGGAGGTCTGAAGGAGAGAGCTCTGGGGAAGCCAGCAGTGATCAGCTTTCCAAGACAGAGCACAGTGGAAAGCAGCCTCGCGACCCCACCACTGAAGGTCGCATCAAAGTACAGACGCTCGGTGTGCGACGGACGAAATGGTGATCCCTGCATCTCAGAAATGCTCACTCTGCAAACAAGCAAGTGTCTGCCAAGCACTGCCCGACTGCTGCCTCCACCCTGTGCCCACACAGATGCCAGCTGAGGAGTCCTCCTGGCATTGGGGGTGAAGAAAAACCCAAGTCCTTCAGAAGGTCTTCAAAGGACAAGGCCTGGCCAGGTGTCCCTGATGAGTGGATGGCCTTGCTGAGCATGGAGTGACACAGAGGAGTCTGCAGTCTGTCACGGCAAGTGGCCCTTGTTAGAATCCTAACACCCTCCAGGTACTTGGGAATCCCTGGTGGAGCGTCTCAGCGTGTTATCCGGCAGGCTGCCCTGACACCTGGTGGCTCCCACGGAGAACGCTCCCTGCTCAGAGTGGACACACACTCGAGCCTCATCGTGTAAGTGGCAGTCAAATGCATAAGGAAAGGGGTGTCAGAGGCCTTCCAGCTGGCCCAACCCAGCCATCCCGGGGGCTCTTTGAACACTTATCTGTAACTCAGCAAAATTCCAGGACACCTTTGGTTCATCAGATTCACCGATTCACATATTCTGAGCATGTAGTGTGACAGGTGTTGACAAGTGTAAAGACGTGTCACCACACTTATGGGTCAGTTTTCCACCAGCCTCAGATTCCTCCTGTCCTGGCTGTCAGCTCTCGCCCTGGCTCAGCCCCAGCCGCCGCCTCTCCTTCCACAGACGCCTGCTCAGGATTCTCCTGTAAATTGAATCACAGTGTTTTCTCCTGGCTTCTGAACTTCCCTTGCTCACCATGATTTTGAGATTCCTGTGTGGTTGGGTGTGTCAGTAAGTCCAGCCATCTCATTGCTGTGATATTTCATTGTAAATAGATTTGAATTTGATCACTCGTTATCTGAGGGACATTTGGATTCTGCCAGTGTGGGAAAGTTGTAAATAACTCATTCTAAATATCTGCTCACAAGTCTTCGTGTGGTGTTATGGTTTAGATGTGAGATGTCCCCCAAAAACTTATGTGTGGGACAATGCAAGAATGTCAAAGCCAATGGTCGTGGCACACACCTGTGATCCCAGCAGCTCGGGAGGCTGAGGCAGGAGGATTGAGAATTCAAAGCCAGCCTCAGCAAAAGCAAGGCACTAAGCAACACAGGGAGACCCTATCTCTATATAAGATAGAGTTGGGATGTGGCTCAGTGGTCAAGTCCCCCTGAGTTCAAACCCCCATAACCTCCCCCCTGAAAAAGAATGTTGAGAGGTGAAATAATTGAGTTATGAGAGGTGTGACCTAACCAGTGGATTACTCCATTGATAGGGATTAACTGAGTGGTAACTGTAGGCAGGTGGGGAGTGACTGGAGGAGGTGGGACACTGAGGGGCTATTTTTTGTCTGCTTCCTGGTGCCATGTCCTGAGCTGCTCTTCTGCCATGCCCTTCCTCCCCCATGTTCCCCTCATCTAAGGCCCACAGCTATGGAGTTGGCCAACCATGGGCGGAACCTCTGAAACCATGAGCCAAAATATGCTCTTCCTCCTTTATATTCTTGTAGGGTCTTTTGGTCACAGCCACAAGAAGCTGACTAAAACAGGCGACCTGTTTGTCACTTCTCTTGGTAAATACCTAGGAGTAAAGCGGCAAGTTGGTATGTGATGTTTGGTAACTATGGAGTCGCCAAATCTTTTTTCACCATGGTTATGACTTCATACTCCACCAGCAGGGCAAGTCCATACCAGCTGCTATTCCTCCGTGCAACACCCGAGGTCAGTCTTGGTCATGTGAGCAGGTCGGGCAGCGGCGCCATGGTGTCTTGTCAATTTAACAGGCATTTCCTTTGTTACTAAATACAAGCGTCTTCTCATAGGTGCGTTCCCACATCACAGACATCTATGGTGTCACCTCTTATGAGGTAGCTCTTCAAGTCCTTCGCCTGGTATCTGATGCGGCAGGCTTTCTTATCATCACTGAGTTGGAGTTGTTCAGATGCTCTGAATATCAGCCCTCTCTCTGATACATGTGCTGAGAGTGTTTTTCTCCCAGGATAAAGTTTGTCACTTCACTTTAAAGATTTAAAATTGTTATCCCACCTTGATAAACTGACCCCTTCACTGTGAGGACATGCTTGTCATTACCCCTCCTAGGGTCTGCTTTGCCTGGTGTTCTGTGGCCACCCTAACTTGCCTGGGGCATCTCTTTCCCACACCTGGATATTAAAGGAGGTTCCCAGTGGACAGCACTGGGCTGCGTGTCTCCCCAGAACACCTTGCACCATTTGTGTCACTGTGACTTCTCTGCATTTGTCATCAGTTTACATCTGCAGTCACAGTGACTTGCTTTATACATGTCCCCTGTGTTCTCTACCCCGTCTTGCTCTGCTGCATGCCACATTTGTAGTGGTTGCACTAGAGTTTGTGATATGTGCCTTGATGAAATCACAGTCTACCTTCAAATAACACTATCCTACTTCACTCCCCTACAGTTACCTGTGCTCTTGAGCTTTTGAACTTCTGCATATAAACTCTACAACACTTTGGCATTTTTTTTTTCCTTAAATGGCCAAATCACTTTTAAAAAGGAAAGGGCGGGCCAAAGCTTCCCACTTAGCCAAACCATCTATCATCCTCGTGCTCGTCATTCCAACTTCTCTCTAGAGAAATCACTTCTTTGCCTGAGGAATTTCCTCAACACATCTCATCATGTGTCTCAGCAAATGATGAGCATGCTCGGCTTTTTGTTTTCATGAAGTGTTTGTGTGAAGACAGCTTCACTTCTTCCTGAATCCAAGTTGACAGAGGCTTGTCCTGCACCTTGACATCTGAGTGGGTGGACGGAGGATCCATCTGAGAGGATCCACTGTCTCCGGCTGGCATATCACTTGCTGGTGAGTCTGTAAAACTTCTTATATCGGGCCCTCTGTAGATGGGTCTCTTTTCTTCCAATTGCTTATAAGATTTTTCTCTTCATCAATCCTAGTAAGCATTTTTTTTTTACTTCATTAATCTATGGATTTACAGTTTCATTAAATCATAACAACTTTTTACCATCATTTCTTCAAGTGTCTTTCTCCCCTAATTTCTTCTGGTCCTCCAGTTTTGTGCATTAGCCTGTCTGCACCATTCACATAGATCAGCTACATTTCCTCAGTCTTCCCCCTCTGGGCCTCGTGTAGATATGTTCTCCTCCTCTGCCAGCTGGTTCTCTAGTCTTCCTTTTCATTACTTTGCTGCAAGCCCGCCCAGTGACATATTTTCACCTTTAGAGGTGATGGTTCTCCTTTATGTTTTTCATTTGTTTTCATTGCATCCATTTTTTCCTTCAATTTTTTTAAGCATATGCAGGCATAATATCTTAAGGTCCTTGTCATTACAGGGTTTGTTAATGTGTTCACATTGACTGATTTTCTTCTTATACGTCACAGTTTGCTGCTTCTTTATATGTATTGTTTTTCGCGTGCACGTGTGTGTGTGGTTTTGCTTGTAGTTTGTTTTTGGTGCTGGGCATGGAACCCAGGCCTCAGAGTACTCTACACCTGAGCTCAATCCTCTGCCTGATATTTTCTACAGGATGCTGGATATGGCAAATGCTACATTGTTATTTGTTCACATTATGTTTTCTTCCATTAAGAAGTCTTTTGATTTTTTTGTTTTGTATTTTGTTTTCATTTTTGACAGATTTAAATCCAGTTGATCCTATTAATAAGGCTGGTTGTAGAGTGGTCTCTGTTATAGGGATTGTTTAACCCACTTGTAAGCTTGGATCTGCTTTCTGTACTGGCTATCACAGGTATTTAAAGGTCTTTTACTGTAGTGGAATGAGACTTGGGGTCTCCTAGCCCTAGCCCTGTGGAGTTCTGAGAACTGTTCCTCTCATAGGTCCCCAGCAATTGCTCTTCTCAGGCCTCATTGTGTGATACCTTATCAGGTATCACACAATATGTGGGCAGGTTAGTATTCACAAAGGCTCAGATAGTCCCACAGGTAGATCCCTGAAGGTAGCTGTCTGTGTAACTGCCCACTCTCCTGTAACCCTGTCCTGGTATTTCTGAGACTGTGGTCTCTCTACCTGCCACTCTGTGTCTCTCTGACTCGGTAAGGCCATGTGCTTGTGACTACCCGCCCTGCTCCAAGGATCAGCTTACTTGCTCCCTTCTCAAGGGGAACACAGCACCACACAGTCTATTCTCTAATATCTGACTGCACTTTTTCATTGATTTTGCAAACTTTTATGAAAGGGGAATAAATCTAATCCCAGATAATTCATCAATTTATAAAGGTAAAAATTCTCAGGAAAATATCTTTTTGTAGTCACTGAAAAATTATTAAGCTTCCTGTGCATGCTTTAACAGATTGCCACAATCCAGATGGTTAAAACAGCAGAAATGCATGCTCTTGTGGTTCTGGAAGCCAGTGTCAAAACTCCAGCTGTTGGCAAGGGGAGCTGGAGCCCTGGGAAGGTGTTAGCAGAGAGCTGTCCTTTCCCTTCCAGCTCCTGGTGCCTCTAAGCTTTCCCTGGCTTGTGACTCACTGCATGGGGAACGTTTTGAAACCACGTGCAGACTAACCCCTCGATTTAAAAATAAGGAAGTCAAAGCCCTAAAAGGTGAGACAGACATCCTCACATGAGAAGCAGATGAAACGTTCAGATTCTCAGGCCTCAACCCCAGAGACTGATCTAGTAGCTGTAGAATAGGAGGAGGGAATTTGGGTTTCACCAAATCCAAGATCTTGATGGCACTGGCCAGTGGACCCCAAGAAACAGCATTCACAATGTGCTCACTTGGTCAGAAAATAAGGTAAATGAGCTACAGCATCCACCAGCCACCAGGGAGTGATACAACCTCCAGGCAGGAAGCCGTAAAACCTACAATTTCAGTACCAGCTCTCCTGGATATGGCCACTGTCATTAGACCCCCAAGAGGAAGAACTGATGGAGTATTGTCCATGGCTTAACCCTGGCCTCCCTGGGGACATCACCACAGCATGCCTTGCTTGAGTTCCTACTGAGATGGAACTCCACCTTCTCTGCTACTTGACTCCTTGGCAGCTGGTCAGAGTGAAAAGCCAGTGGTCCAATGTCCAGGGCTCTTGCATCTGAGTTCACCAGGAGATGAGCAGACCTAGGAACATGAGTTCTCTAGCACAGACTGCAGGCTAACAGAATTCCCTGAAAAGTGAACCCACTCCTGGGTTCCCTACCCATGGTGGGGGTAAAACTGCCCACAAACGTGCCTGGCCAGTGCTTCTCTGTAGGAGTGCTCAGGTCTTTTGGTGGCTTTAAGGAGAGTTATGCTATGAATGGGGGAATGTCCCTCCTGTGAGGCTTTGAGAATCATTCCAACCAGGCCATGGAAGCCACACTTGGAAAAGTATATGAAGTTGAAGGATTTATATCACAGGTCTCACAGAGGGATGCATGGCCCATTGCTTAGGGTCCACATGGAAGGGACTCCCAGGAAGGGGACTCATCCAAGCAAGTAGGGAACCAGGAGATAGTGAGGACCCATGAGCAGGGGTCAGAGTGAGGACAGAAACTCAAGGCATGAGGGGATTTGATTAAGGTGTTTGAATGCCAATAGACCACCATCAGGGAGAACAAGAAGTTGTGGCAGGGATCAGCCCGCCAGCCTGGCCACACTGCTGCACCTGGTCACCTGGCCTCTCAGGGTGCAATTCTCAGAGCCTCTGGGTGTGGGTATTGAGGCGCCTGGAAACGTTAAGCTTTAAAAATCACCATACAAAAGGAGAAATGTACTGCATATGGAATCCATAAGCTATCCCTGAAACCATTTGGTTTTCAGAGTTCCACAGACCAATCGGAAATAGAGGGGAGTCAAACAGTGTTCTACAGTGATGTTTAAATTAGTTAGATAATAATGTCCACATGGAAGTTTAGACTCCAGACATTGCTGGCTGAGGAGCAGCTTGAAAGTGATTTTTGCCTACAAGCTTTCAGAGCCAAAAACATCAGTCAATTAATCAATCTGAATGGATGAAAAAGCCTCTGTAAGTTATGTTTATGTAATTGTGACCAAAATATCTGGCAGGAACAACTTAGAGGAGGGAAAGTTTATTTTAGCTCACAGTTTCAGAGGTTTAGTCCAGGGTCAACTGACTCCATTGCTCTGGATCCAAGATGAAGCAGAACATCATGGCAGAAGGGTATGGAGGTAGAAGCTGCTGCCCCCGTGGCAGCTAGCTGGCAGGTGGGGGAAGATGTTGTCTTCCAGGGCATTCCTCCGGCGACCCAGCTCCTCCAGCCACCCAGCTCCCCCAGCCATGCCCCACCTGCCTACCTTACCACCCAGTTCATCCAAACCAGGATGGACTGACTAGGCAACTGCACCCACAACCCAGCCCTTCCACCTCGGAACTCTCCTGCACTGACACAGGAGCTGTGGGGGGACACCTGAGGTCCATAGCAATCAAACTGGCCAGAAGAAAACCCCCAGGGAACTCTAGACTTTCCTTTTGAAACGACTCTTCACCCAGAGCTACATGAACACTTTTCCATTCATGCCTTGACTGGAATGAAACGTGACAGTTTGAGTTTGGACCTTTTCATTCACCTTAGAATACAAACAACTTGATGATGTGGAAGTTCCTTCATCACAGTGCGTAGTGTCGAGAAGAGGCTTAATAGCTATTTCAGCAATAGGAATAGACTAATGCTTCCCCAGAATAAAAAAATTAAAAAAAACTACGCCTTCTGGAATTTCATTATTATTACAAAATAAATGATGTCAGAATCCATGGATGAGTTGCTGAGTGAGACTTAATATTTCTGGTAAATTCTCTCAATTCCTGACGGCAAAATCAATAGCAATAAATACATTTATTCACATGTCTACATGCTAGATTTCATTGAGACATGAGACTCAAGCCAATTTGAATAAAAGAGAACATTGCTTTTCAAAAGTAAGCAGCAGCTTGGGGGAAAACCTCTGTGAGGTATTTCATGTTGTTTAGCAACATTTCAATATCACCGATATTCCATTTCCACATCCTTTATTCTATTTCATCCTGTAAAGTTACTTCTATTACCTGCTCTCTCCATTTGTGTCTCTCCAGTAGGCGACCATAAATGTATCCCCGACAACACTGAAGGAGAGTGAGATCTGAGACGTCACTTTCACCCTTTCACTCTGAAGATTTCTTTATGTTTTCAACTAAAGTTCCTCCACAGAAAGTCTTGAGTGGGAAACGATAAGTGTAAATGGAATGCAAAACAGAAAATGCTTTTAGTTAATTTAAACAACCAGATAGGAAACAACACCATCGAGCTGGAAGTCAGGGGTGGGCAGCCTGGGGTGGAGTGGGGCTGGGCAGATTCGTGAGCAAACAGCAGCGGAGGAAGCCCCAGAGCCTGCAGCCCCCCCGTCAGCTGGGCTTCCACGCAGCAGTGATCTGCAGGAGTAGAGCAGCCCACCCGTCAATCCCGAGGGACACGCTGGCCTGGCTGCATCTGGGGTGGCATGTGCCCTCTGTCACTGTGGGCTGTGGCACAGACCTGAGAGGGGGGTCTGGAGGCCTGACGTTCTTTTAGGATCTGCCCTGTAGGTAATGCTGTTATGCGCTGAATTTCAAATCAGCCCAGGTGTGCCCCATTTTGTGCAGACACCCAACCCTGTGTGAAGTTGGCCCCGTCCACAGGTGGGCAGGAGCCCACCTGCATGGACGCTGATGCCTGCACCCCCACCCACTTGCACTCCGACAAGATCCTTGATCATGAAACTAATGTAAGATTGTTTTTCAGAAAATGTAAGTTCTGCCCTTTGGACAATGTACTTTCTGAGAAAGCACAACCTGGGCCTTTCCACCTGATGGAATGCATCTCCAGCCGCCCTGCCCCCTCTGGTTCTCGTCCTCTAAGCTGAGTCCAGCGCCCAGGCCTGGTTGAGGGTTGCAGAGAGCTGCTTGGCTCTCTGTGCTTTCAGTCCCAGCTGGAAAACACAGCTTTTGTCTTCACCTTCAAAGGACCCAGAGAATTATTTGGAACTGGGAATAGTGCCTTAGCAATCCTAACTTTTAACAAGTTAGAGATCTGTAATTAAAAGAGACCCACAGCAAAGCTAGATAACATGGAGACTTTTGCAAGATTCAAAAGACCTGTCAAGACTTCCCAGTGGCGCAGGTTTGCTTTTGTAAAAGTTACTCTATCTGCAAAATCCACCAGAAGCCACTAGTGCAGCTTTACAACTGGAAATGTGACTGAAGGAAGGAGTTCTGTTTCTGCCCAGGACGCAGAAAATCACAAAGAATGTCCCGCCCATTGTAGCCATGGGAGAAGCCACGCGACTGCCCTCTAACCCATCAGGGAGCCAAGCTCACAGGGAAGTATGTGGCCTGAAACCTAAGGAGCACCAGACCCTCCCAGGACAGGGGGGTTGGAGCACTGACCACCTGTGGCAGAGGACAGCAGAAAATGACACCAGAAGCACACGGCAGGCACAAGAATTGAGCAGAACATTGTGAAAATCCCAAAAGGCCCGTGGGGCAGCATGGCAGTGTGGAGCTGCTGGACTCCACTCCACCACAGGCACAAGAGGAGCTCACAGGAAGTCTGCAGGCAGGTGGAGGCCAGAGGAAGCCCCCGGGAAGTTCAGCCCCAGGAGGGTGGTTCACAGCTGCAGAAAAGGCCCAGGGTGGCGCCTGGATTCCTCTTTCCTCTAAAAATGCAGCCTAAGGCACCAGCAGAGGCGCCATCCCCATGGCAACTAGGATGAGCCCTGAAGCTGGGAGCAGCCCCTCCACCTGCAGGCGGGCAGGGGAAGCAGCTGGTCCAGGACTAAACCAGTGCAGCGGAGGCCACTGGTCAGGGAGGAAAATCCCCTCCTGCGAGACCTTCATCCAGGCACTGGCAGAGACCCCCGAGACACACAGGAGGCACAGAAACCTAGGCCGAACTGGGACAAGAGAAGGATGCCCCCAATGCCTCCACCTGACTGGCCAGCACCGGGACCAGTGACACAGTCCCCTCTGGGGGAGGGATGAGGACATGCACAGAAACTGTTCGTGTGCTGCACGACGACATTTTGGTCAATAAGGGGTCACAAGCTATGGTGTTCACAGAAAATTACAGTGGAGCTGAAAAATTCCTGTTGTCCAGTGACAGTAAAGTCGTCATAATGCCGTGGCATGGCATTATTCCTGCGTTTGCCGTGGTGCTGGCAGAAGCAAACCTAATGTGCTGGAAGTCATGTAATCGGACAGCACACATAACCATGTGCAGTGCATGATGCTTGAAAATGGTAACGAACCCGAGTTACTGGCTCATCAATTTACTACATAATAGTTTCTATTATTGTTTTAGAGTATGAGCCTTCTACTTATAATTGAAAAGCATTCTATAAAACAGCACACCATGTTACCCCAGCAGAGCGTCACTTCTCTCATGTCCACAGTTTCTTGATCACATCAAGAGGTCACATCGAGGGATTGATCTAGCTCATCTAGAATACTGTGGTGTTCATGCAACAATGGAATTTCCTAACTGCACATTTCTCAGAACACAGCTCCATTGTTAAGTGACATATGACAGTATTTGAGTCCTGATCCACAATACCTGTGAACATGACCTGGTCTTGATACAGAATCTTTGGACATGGGATCAAGTTAAGATGAGGTGACTGCTTCAATCCAATGACTGGCATCTTTGTAAGGTGAGGAAAATCTGAACACAGACACAGAGAAAGTAAATTTCTGTTGTTTAAAGCCACCAAATGTGTGACAGTTTGCTATAGCAGCCCTGGGAAACTAGTATCTCGCAGTCCCCAGGCACAGATGTACAGAGAAGGGCAAAATCTAAGGATAGAGGTGGCACACTGAGGATACCCCATCAGTGGACCAGCAGCACCATGAGCAGGCAATGCTAGGAGTGCGAAGACGCTGTGTGCAAGAGAGGGGACCAAAACAACAGCAAAACCAAGTCCAGCTCAGCTATGGGCCAGGCTGACCCCACATCCCACACTGAGGGCATCTGGGTAGAAGAGATGGCCTGTTTACAAGCACAAATACCACTCATCTTAGTCTTCTACAAATGATGTCCAGCATGTAGTCAAAAATTACAAAACCCACATGCAAACTTCAATATACTATCTTCAGACTTCTAAAAGTCAGTAACAGAACTTCCAGGGCTCCCAGAGTAAACAGACACATGACAATGTTAAGAATGACAGAAGACTTCTTATCGGAACCTATGCAAAGTAGATTAAGATAGAGACATCTTTGCCATTTTACCCTCATTTTAATTATTTATGATTGTCATTGTTGCTCCCAGATTGTCTCCCAAATACCCACAAAGTTCTTAACTCATTGAGTATTAAAATCGAATTTATGCTTTTCCTTTCTTGGTCCTTTCCAATAATAGGTACATGCCACTCCAACTCGGAAGGTCCAAGCCACACAAGCAAACATGTTTCATTCTTCCTTGCATTCTCCAGACACCAGCTCAGTGCTCCTCACATAACAGCATCAGGAAATGGGTTTGGAATTTAGCTGAAATAGTTCTTGTCTTATATAGGTTCCCTGATTTTCCACCTCATGCTTTTGATTTCCTTATTTCTATTTGCATAATATCTAATCACATTCCACGTGTGTTCATTTTTATTTCCAAATTGAAGTCATCGAAGAAGTTCTACAATCATTTTTTTAATTAGAAAATATTACACAATTTTTTTATCAGTCAAAAATTTTACTTAGATTTTCTAGGAAAAAGCAGTTCCCATGTTTCAATAAATTAATTCAATTATGATGTTTTGCATGAAGAGTTTATAATTGAGTTACTTTAAAAAGGAAGCTAATTATCCCTTTCAGAAAATCTTATTTGATGCTTCTGCATTTTGGCTCAGTCTTTAAGTCCATGTGTTAGAAGATTAATTGTTGATTAGTCACAGAATATTTTTTTAATTTGGTTCAATCAAGGTTAGAAAAGGATTTTAAATGAAAAAATGTTATGCAAATAAGTATGAAGCACACTTTGATAAATAATGCATTCATTCATCAAATATTTACCCAACATCCTGTTGCCTTATGCCAGGCACTCTTCAAGGCACGAGATGCAAAACTAAACAAAAAATGCCATGCCCTGGAGAAGCTTCTGTTCCCGAGGGAGACAGTAGACAAGGGCAAGTACACCACACGGCGTGTGGGAAGGTGCTGAGCTCCGCAAGGGAAGGAAGCAGAGCAAGGGGACGGCGGTGAGGTGGGGCCACAGGGCAGCAGCGCCAGCAGAAACAGGGCCACAGACGAGATCAAGCAATTCACGTTTAGAAAACGATTCAAACGTGATTATTTTATCGTGTTGATATTTTCTAACGACTATGAACCATGTTCATATTTTATGCTTTAATTTTTATTTTAACTATCCATTCACAACCAAGTATTTGCACTTAGGCAAAATCCTTGTGTGCATAGATTTATATATGAATATCTGCCCATCGGTGACAAGAATCTCAACCTTATGGGGTTCCTCTTGAGGATGATTTTTTTTGCAAAAAAAAAAATACATTTATTTATAGATCTTAATACAGCAAAATGTAAATGAAAATTGAAGCATTGCTTAATGAACCAGTAATTTGACAATTAATATGAAATATAAAATGGAGTTTCTCCAGATAAAAAAAGATTTGCATGGAAATTTCCTTACCTCGCGGTTAATGCTTTAAGAGTACGTTTTACAAAAATCAGTAACCAGGCTTCTTTTATGTTTAAATTGAAATGAACACGGTAAGCATGAATGAATAACTTTATGTAGTAGCAAAAAGAGTCTTGGGGTTGATTGAGAAAGGGAAGCCTGTGGGTCCCGCGCAGAAAGGGACATAGAGGACAGGGCACCACAGGAGTCAAGGTTTTCCAGATGTCTCAGGAGAAATAAGGGAAGCTGAGAAGACACCCGGCCTTCACCCTGACCTCTGTGTCTGCTAAGAAGATGGAAGTTGAGAACTTTCATATCTGACTGTGTTATTTCAAATATCTCTTAATATTTGAGTGTGTGGATCAGTGTGGATCAAACCACTCTGGCTCCTGTCCTCCCACAGGGCTGAAGACACCCCTGGAGCCCAGGCCAGCTTTGGAGCTAGTGACTCTCACCGCAGGAGCAAGGACCATCCGGCAGGGAGGTTCCTGCCGTCTCTCTCCCCAGCCTTATTAAGGTACCACTGACAAGCAAAAGTCACGCACGGCATTGTGCTGTGTGTTCATGTGTGTGCACGTGGTGGGTTGATGAAATCAAGCTGACCAGCACATCCGGCCCTCACACGCTTACATTATTATTATTATTATTATTATTATTATTATTATTATTATTTTGCAATATTTAAGCTCTACCCTCTCGGCAGCTGTCCCGTGTGCAATGCCTTGCCAACGACAGCCCGCCCCGTGCCGCAGAGCCCCGGAACCCCCTCCTCCTGTCCGGCTGACCCTGCCCAGCCTTTCGCCTGCCCCGCCACCCCAACCCCGGCAAGCAGACTCCAGTCTCTGCTTCTGGGGGTTTGATATTTCAGACTGCACACATCCCCAAGAGCAGGGAGGGTTTTTCTCTGTGCCTGGCTCATGTCACGTGTTCCAGTTTCGTCCACGTTGTCACAATGACAGGATCTCCTGTTCTGAGTCTGAGCAGTGAGCACTCACATGGACGTACCCTCAGCCCACGAACCCTGCACATGGAGGTTGCTTCCTTGTCTAAGCCACTTGAATTCCGCTGCCTGAACCCAGGACAGAAGTCCCTTCACCACACCCGTTTCAGCTCTTTGGGGTCCGTAGAACCAGGATTGCTGGACCTTACAGGGGCTCTATTTCTTTCTTTCTCTTTTTTCTTTTTTGTAGTTGTAGAGGGACCGAGTGCCTTTATTCAATTTGTTCTGTGGTGCTCAGGGTCGAACCCAGTGCCTCACGTGTGCTGGGCAAGCGCTCTGCACTGAGCCACAACCCCAGCCCCAGACGCCCCATTTCTAATCGCTGGAGGAACCCTCTGTTTCCCACAGCTGCACCTGCTTGTCCTTGAGTGGCTGGGCCGGAGGGAGTGTGGACTTGGGCCCAGGCGGCCCCAGCCTCGGGGCTGCGTGGACTCAGCACGTTGCCAGGCTGGGCAGGCTCGCTCTGGTTTCTATCAGTGAAGGTAATAACCGCACCAGCTCCTTTTGTGGGGTGGGCATTTTAAATCATTCCCACAGACGGCATCAGAAGGCCCTCGGCAGTTTCTCCACAGACCCCGCATTCAGGGGGTGTCGTCAGTTCACCATGAGGGTCAGCGCTGAGTTCTCCTGACGACATCCACGGCAAGGCCAGCAGGCGCGAGGCCAGTGCTCACTCACAGTTCCAGAAGGAAGGGCCCAGCTTGCCCAAACTAAAAGCTCTAAAGTCAGGCGCCACGACTGAGAGACAAGGCTGTGGGTCACAGCCCTAACCCACGTCTCCATAAGGGCCTTCCACACAGCGCGAAAGACTTCTCAGCCCCAAAGGCAGGTCCTCCCTTCTCCGTCCTCATCAACCATCAGAGCAGCCATTGGTCCTTTCCTCTTTATTATCACGTGTACAAAAGAATCAAAAGAAATAAGAATCACGAAGACATTGTGACAGTCTCGCTGTTCCCACCAATACGTCAACTCAGGCTTACGACAGGCCTGGGATGACCTCAGAGGTCATAGAATAGGAAGACAGGGACAACGGGCATGGAAATAAAGAACAACCGAGGAGGATAAATGAAAGCTTCGCTCCCAAGGACTTGCCTGCTCCCACTTCGTATCCTTCACGCAACTCAGGGAAAAATGAAAATACTCATGATTACTTGGCATAAGTTGCACCAGGAGAGAAAAAAGAAAGATGAAAGAAAGAAAGAAAGAAAGAAAGAAAGAAA
>JAJEJO010003011.1:719058-730110 GCA_020662805.1 Glaucomys volans
AGGAAGGAAGGAAGGAAGGAAGGAAGGAAGGAAGGAAGGAAGGAAAGAAAGAAAGAGAGGGAGGGAGGGACATGTGAACCTGTGATAGGAGGTGCGCCCTCCCGAGCCTCTTCCTGAGAACGGGAATGCAGTTCTTCCGTGCGGTAGGCACTGACCAACGACATCTGGCCACCAGAGGATCCCCGCTTGGGGCCTGCCACTTCTCTGGTGTCGAGGAAGACGGAGGCAGCTGGACCTGTGGGAGTGGTGGGCACGCTTGGGGCTTCAATGAACTGTCTTTAAATAAGCAGCCACACACACATCGGCTCCATGAGCCCTAAAATACGTCCACTGACGACGGAAAGAACTTCATCGTCGCACAACCTTAGTTTTCTAGGTTTTCTTTAAAGTACATTCAAAAACCTAAGAAAACAGAAGATGGGCTTGTAAAACGAGTCCCTAAGTAGACAGCAGACCCTGTCCGCGTACCCACGTGTGCTTACCCTGGTGGCAGAGTGCACTGCCCACCCAGTTAGCTGTCTCTTCCCCGGAATGCAGTAGGTCCCAACTGTTTCACCTTGAAATGGGCAACGGTCTTTGCAAACCGTCGCCGTAGGTTGTACAAAGCTTCTAAGTGTACCTAGCGTTTGTAGCAAGTAGCAAAGTTACTTTGCAATACCTGCTTCCGCAATGCCTGCTTCTTTCCAAAGTTTTTTTAAAAAAGAAAGATTCTAATCTGTTTTGATGTGCGGTTTTGTTGTTGTTGTTGTTTGTTTTCATTTTTTGAAAGCAGAATGGCATGATCACGACTGTAGGACTGCCCAAGGTGTGGTCACAATTATGAATAGCAGTCGTGTGTCAGTTAGACGAAAGGAAACAGGAGGAGGAGATGGAAGAAAACCAAAACCAGCATTAGGCCAGGCGCTCGCTCGGGTCTGCGTGCTCCGCCCACGCATGTTCTCCTGAAGCTCACTGCAGTCTTATTTTCTTCCTGAAAGCAAGGGGACCGGTGTTGGCCCCCTGCCAGCAAGGCCTGGTTTCCACCTCAGCACTGACACCCGACTGGGAGCTGCCCGTCCTGGACAGCTTGCCACGGAGCTGGCCCCAGGGAAATGGCAGGGTGGGAAGGCCACCGCCCTGGATCTCGGGTTCGTCATGGCCAGGCCTCGTTCAGCAGGTTGGGGTTCTGGTTCCCCAGGGCACACGCACACGGAGGGTCCAGGATTTCCTTGGGAAACATTTCAGAGACTCTCTCTCCATCCATACCCAACAAAGCCATCGTGTGCCCGATGGCCGACTTCCTCCTGTGGCAGCCGAGATGCGTGCCCATGTGCTGTGGCGGGCCTTCAGGTTGCCTCTGGGGGTTAAAGCTCGCCCACATAAGTTGCACACAAAAGCTCTCTCTGCAGTGCACAGCATCAGCTCTCGTGAGAACTAATAAATCAATATGCAGAAGGCACCGCATCAGAACAAGGGCTGGTGACCCA
Source organism: Glaucomys volans (assembly GCA_020662805.1). Lineage (NCBI taxonomy): Eukaryota > Metazoa > Chordata > Mammalia > Rodentia > Sciuridae > Glaucomys > Glaucomys volans. The sequence continues at coordinate 720,525 of JAJEJO010003011.1, forward strand.
CCAGGCCCACCACTGCGGAGGCTCAGTGGGCCAGTGGACCAACCCAACCCAGACCCAGAACTCTGAGAGCAGGTACACAGTGAAGCACGCAGGTCGTGCACAAAATTCTAAGTACATGTAACAGACACGTTTGGGGGAAGAGTTAGCAGGTACGGGAGGAGGCGAGGGAGGTGATTCTGAAAGAGGTGGTCCTGAGGCCCCCACCCAGGCAAATCTGAGCAGACCCAGTTCAGTCCACAAGGAAGGAGCTTGAGGATTCCAGGCAGGGACAGTGCAAGTGCTGGGGAGCTCCAGGGACCCCAGGGAGGGCCCTGGCCTTGGAATGCAGTGGAGAGGGAGAGAAGAGAGAGCAGTTGGTAAGAGAAGGCCACAGGGGGTCAGGGGGCACCCTAAGCACCAGAATCAGCTCTGCAGAGGGTCCCAGTGGGCTGCCTCAGGTTCTAGGAGGATGCCTCAGTTCTCAGGCTGGGGGCACCAAGGGGAGGAGAGGGGAAGATGAGAGGGACAGGCGACCATCCTACCCCAGGCAGAAGACAGAGATGACGTGCACCGGGTGGCCCTGAGGCATTGCAGGCGGGCAGCAGTTTTGTTCCGCGGCTCTGCAGACAAGGCATGGGGCTATTCTTAAAAGGGAGCACAGCACTGGGTATGTGTCATCGCCACCTCAAATGCCTGCCACAACAGGTGGGCCAAGTGGTGGCCCTGGACAGCTAGATGCTGAAACCCTTGTGGTCCCAACTTTAAAAATCACTTGGCTAGTGCAGGCGTTCATTGTCCTTGGGCAAGGTGACAGATCTGTGTCTATGCTCAGTGACATTACTCATAAATACGGCAAGAATGTGTTGAGTGAAGCTTTCCTTAAGGAATTTTCTGTGGATTGCAAAGCACTAATGCTCTCCACCAGGAGAGAGACTCTGGATGTTCAGGAAGTCAATCAGATAAAGGCCTCTGGGAACCTGACGGCTTCGGAGGAGCAGCGGACACCCCTTTGCACCTGTAGCGGGTGGGTCCTGATCAGCAGTGCACCTTACAGAAGAAGTCTACCCCGGAAACGCACCGTGCCATCTGTAGGACTGTCACTCAGCAAGCATGTGTTCATCCTGCTTTGAATGCTAGGCTTCATATTTTCAGTGATGTGTCCAAAATTAGGACAGCACCAGAGTGGTGACGGTCGAGAGTCTACTCCAAAAAGATGAGCAGCAGGAAAAGTCACCTCAGCTGCAGCAGGCGTGCCTGAGGTTAGACGTTTGAGTCACGGTGTGTTTAGAGAGGCAATTCTGTCTGCAGAGTGAAAATCCTCTTTCTCGATAAAAAGCTAAGAACTTCTTGAGGGTGCAGTAAGAGGAAAAAAATTACCCAAAGCAGAATATTCCTCCTGGTGAGTGTCAGGGTGGCCACGGGGAGGCAGAAGGAAGCCTTGAGAGCAGGCAGGGCAGGACACAGCCCTAGGCACCTCCCGGCCACAGAGCGACCCAGCACCAGCAGGGCAGAAGCCCAGCCAAGCCCCGGCTCCACGCACCCCGACTAGCCGCCCAGTGCGCTGCAGGGCCGGCAGCTCACCCTCCAGATGTGCTGCTTCCCCAGGAAGCGAGTGCAGGCGTGTGGATTCCAATCACCGGCCACAACTCATCTTTGTACATTAAGAACTCCAGTCTTTTTTCAAGAACAACGGTTCTCCGTTCACAGCACACTCACACGGGCGACTCCCAGCCATTCCCATATTTCATCACTCTGTTCCACACTGGCCAGTACAAGACAGCACTCAGATCGCACTGAGTGCTGGAGACCCTGAGAATGCCCTGCCGGGCTCCTGGGCTAAGGGACAAGAATTCCCACGCGGTGTCCTAAGCAAGGGAGACGTTGGTTATCTGAGGATGGGACCCCCAGGACTCGGGCATCCAAGGCACTGCCCACCGTGGGCTCAGCCCTGGGGGAACCCCTCTCAGCCTCGGAGCCAACGGGTGGCACAGCACCCTCTCTCCTGCTTCTGGTGGACGTTGCAGCCCAGTGTTGCCCAGGCCCGCTGTGGGCAGCTGGACACCGTGGAGAATGAGCAAGGCATCTGGAAGCGTCTCCGTGACAGTGCAGAGGGGGACTGCCAGCCAGCTCCGTCTCTCTCCCGCTGGGGATTGCTCTGGTCTATCATGGTCCCCTGTCCCCTGCACAAGCCAGCAGGCCTCTGTGACCAGGAACCCCTGAGGCAGAGAGGCCAAGGGCAAGCGTGCAACCTGCCAGCATGCTGCAGGTGGCCTCCGAGTGGAAGGGCCAGGCGTGGGACGTCCCTCGGCATTTGCAATGGCACATCTGGCTCTCCGTGTGCAGGCTGTGGCCACCCTCCCTCCCTCCCATCTGGCTCATGGCCATCAGTCCCTTGGCGCGTGAGGGTGTTGGCACTTGGAGCGCGCGAAGAGGCCCCTCACCAGCACACTGCCTGGAGGGTCACAGGAGAGCCCAGCACCCCTCTGCCTAGGGGAGCTTCCTTGGTCCTCTCCGCGGTCTCTGCCCTGCGTCTGGTCCTGCAGGCGTCCGGGCGGAGCCCACTCCCTTCCAGGGCCAGCGCTTCGTGGTTCTCAGCGTCCCTGGGGATGACTATGGTGATGATTCCTCTCACTGCAATGGGTGGGAGGTCAAGTCGGAAGGGATGCTCCTTCAGGGACAGCAGCATTCGCAGCCACCCTCTTTCAAGGGAGCCCCACAGAGTCCCCGTGGGTGGGCAACAGGTGACCAGGCACCAGGATGGGCGCAGAACTGTCCACCTTGTTCAGACTTCCCCTTTCTATAAGGACCCAGTCCCACTGGCCTGGGGCCACCCTAGTGACCCCGTACTAACTTGATCATCTGTCAAGAACCTCTTTCTGAATACGATCACCCTCCGAGGCACAGGGGGTAAAGACTTGGAAATCTTTGGGGACACAGTCCAACACTGAGAGTTAATGAAATATATCAAGCACTGGGAAGCGATGGCAGGACCAAATGTGACTGTGGTCCCTCCCTCAAGGAGCTTCCTTTTTCCAAGCAACAGTGGCACATAAATGGAAAAGCACCTGCCCTACGGTGCAGAAGGACACATGCCCCTCTCAGGGAGAAGGGTGCCTTCCCAGAGGATGCAAACACCTGGCTGACCCTACAGATGTCCCTAGGTACTGTCGTAGAGAGGGGAAAGGGAAGAGTGTTCTAGGCGGACAACCTGCCCCTGCAGAGCGAAGGACCTGGAGATCAAGGGCCAGCGTGTTCAGCCAGGGCCAGGGATGCCTGTGACATACGGGTGCCACGGGAGGAACGGGTACCCCAGAGGAAATGTCTCACATCTCAGCAAAACAGGTTGGAGCCAGCACTGCAGGCGGAGGCCTGAGGCCGCGCCTCTAACTGGAAGCCAGGAGTCAGCAGGGCGACCTGCTCCTAGTGTCTGCTGTGAGCGGAGAGCGAGGAGGAGGCTGGGGTGCTGGCTGGGCTCCATGCAATGGTCAGGGCTCAGTGGGGCCTCAGTGATGCAGCATCTTCTCCCAACTGGGCCGGCCAGAGGTGGGCGGGCTCCAGAAGATGGCCAAGGACCTGTCAGGGTGGTGCCTGCTGGCCAGCCTCACCCTGGGCCACTGCTTCTGTGTCAGTCCCAGGACTGACGGACCCCCACCCCCCGCCAACTGCAATGAAAGCTCCCCTCTGGTCTCACCTGCCAGCTTTGGTCTCGGTCCCACCCTAGACCAGTAAGAGGCCCTGGGGATCCCTGTGCCAGGGGAAGCCCAGGTCCCAACCAAATCCTGGGAGGGAGGGGCCAGCACCACCAGCTTGACCACTAGAATAACCAGAGGAACTTAGCCAGACACCGACGCCAGGTCCAGGCACCACGGCCCGTTCACAGGTCCGAGGTAAAGTGCAAATTCTTCTCTTGTTCCCCAGACGAGTTGATGTGCAGATAATATGGAGAACCGCTGGCTTGGAACAGTCTGGAATCCACTGTGGAAGGAAGTCTGGAGTTTCCCCAGGATCGTCTGCCTTTCCATGAGGCCACACCTCACATCAGACACCAAGATCAGAGTCTCACTGAACACATAAAGACAGAGGCAAACACTATTGAAAAATAGCAACTTCAAAGAGATTCTCACTAAAATGGAACAATCAATCCCAGGCTGTTTTTAAGTGAGCTCTGATATACTTAAATTTATAAACCGTCTTGACTTAAAACGGGTTTGCTTAATATTTTCATCTTAATGAGCAAAGTAGTTAAAATTAAAATGATAAAACATGATTTAATTTTAGAAGCATGAATCATACCAGACACAGTAGTGCATGCCCATAACCCCAGTGGCTCAGGAGGCTGAGTGAGGAGGATCACAAGTTCAAAGTCAGCCTCAGGAACTTAGCAAGGCCCTGTCTCAAAATAAAAAATAAGTAAATAAAAAAGACTCAGGGATGTGACTCAGTGGTTAAGCACCTCTGGGTTAAATCCCTGGTACCAAAAATTAAAATAAAATAAAAGCATGAATCAGAATCTGAACATATTAGCTAAAAACTCACAGGTCCCTCCCACCCCCAAACACTGCCTCCCACAGGGCATCCTGCCGAGTGGCTCAGAACAGCACCAAGAGAGCCTCAGGGCCCAGCAGGCCTTCTCGCCTTGTGTCTTCACCATGAGCAGATCCCACTGCACCCACCTCATCGGCCACCTCCACCTGCTGTCCTTACCACACCTGACCATTCCCCAGGGCCCCAAGGTAGCCTGTGACCCACACAGCCACCTCTCACCTGGGCTCCAGGGAGCCTCTTGCCTGGCTGGAGGCCTTCTGGCCTCTATCCACAAGGTTTCTCCAGAAGAAAGAACCATTTGGTTTTTACAGCGTCTCCGAGAGAGAGCACCTGCCTGTGGCTACCTGAATCCCCAGCACAGAGCTCAGGCCTGCCTGGGCCATCAAGCTCATTGTCTCCACCACTGAGCACAGGTCTGCGCCCCCTCCCCAACTTGGTCTAGGGCCCAGGCCCACACCCTGGCCTGGAGTCTAGCGCCTGTGCTGCAACTGATCATCTATCAACACCAGGTCACCTCTGCCCAGAAGCATTAATCATTCCCAACCTGGAGGGACAGCACCCTTCTTGGGTCACCACTTGATCAAGCACCTCTCAAACATTAGGCCATTGAAAAATAAGAGGTTTGAACTGTACAGTATATTTTTATTGCAGAACAATTTTAAATTAGTTGTATTACTTGAATATTCCTAATATGCCCACTATATTCCTACCTTTTTTCTTTCTTATTATCACTCTATCTTCTTATATATACGTTTCCTTGGAGAATCTCTTTTTTCTCACGCTAACAACCTATTTCCTTTAATTCCACTTCCACTATTCATATGACATAGTATATTCTATAGACTCACTTCTTATCTCAATAGTGTTGTGTCCTGTACCCCTCCTCATCCTCCCTGTCTCACATTAGAAATTGCAGTCCTTATTGAAAACTTACTGATTATGTTGTAGATAATAATTTGAACTCATCTCTGTTTATTAAGATAACACTGTTAATATCTTAATAGGGACTATTTAGATTAAGGACACATATTGTTTATATGGTGTGCTGCTAATATTGATCTCTCAATTCAAGGGGAGGTATTGAAAATAGGCAGAAGCCCTATAAGCCTTTAAGGGGAAACTGCAGTACCTAGAATTCGCACTACTAGAGGGGAAGATACACTGGCAACATGAGAAAACATGGGAAGAAAATGTCCCAAACAAACCCAGATACTATACCAAAAGAACCCAATGACAACATGGCAGAAGCATTGTCAGAAAGGGAGTTGTACGTAATTAAAATGATCCGAGAAGCGAATGAGGAGTCAAGAGAGCAAATGCAGGCAATGCTAAAAGAGCAACTGCAGGAAGCAAAAGATCATTTCAATAAAGAGATAGAGATTCTGAAAAGAAAATAAACAGAAATCCTTGAAATGAAGGACACAATAAACCAAATTAAAAACTCAATAGAAAACTTAACCAACAGGCTAAATCACTTGGAAGACAGAACCCCAGACAATGAAGACAAAATATTTAATCCTGAGAACAAACTCAACCAGTCAGAGAAGATGGTAAGGAATCATGAACAGAACCTCCAAGAATTGTGGGACATCATGAAAAGACCAAATTTAAGAGTTATAGGGATTGAGGAAGGCACAGAGATACAAACCAAAGGAATGAATAATCTGTTCAATGAAATAATATCCAGAAAATTTCTCAAATCTGATGAATGAAATGGAAAATCAAATTCAAGAGGCTTATAGAACACCAAATGCACAAAATCACAACAGATCCACACCCAGGCACATTATAATGAAAATACCTAACATACAGAACAAAGAGAGAATTTTAAAGACTGCAAGAGGAAAACATCAGATTACATATAGGGGAAACCAATACAAATATCAGCAGATTTCTCAGCCCAAACCCTCAAAGCAAGAAGGACCTGGAACAACATATTCCAAGCACTGAAAGAAAATGGATGCCAACCAAGAATCTTATACCCAGCAAAACTTACCTTCAGATTTGAAGATGAAATAAAATCATTCCATGATAAACACAAGCTAAAAAAATTCACAAATAGAAAGCCTACCCTACAGAAAATCCTCAGCAAATTATTCCAAGAGAAAGAAATGAGAAACAACAATGTAAGTCAGCAAAGGGAGGAATAACCCTAAAGGAACAGCCAATTAAAGGAAAAACCAAGTTAGATTAAAATCCAAAAATAAGTCAAAATGACCAGGAATACAAGTCATATCTCAATAATAACCCTAAGTGTAAATGGCCTAAACTCATCAATCAGAAGACATACACTGGCAGATTGGATTAAAAAGAAAGACTCAACAATATGCTGCCTTGAAGAGACTCATCTCATAGAAAAACATGCCCACAGACTAAAGATGAAAGATTGGGAAAAAACATACCATGTACATGGATTTGTAAAAAAAGTAGGGATTTCCATCCTCATTTCAGATAAAGCAGACTTCAAAGTTATTCAGAAGGGATAAAGAAGGACATTTCATACTGCTTAAGGGAAGTATAAATCAGCAAGACATAACAATCATAAATATTTATGCACCAAACAATGGTGCATCCATGTACGTCAATCAGATCCTTCTCAATTCCAGGAACCAAACAGACTAAAACACAATAATACTGGGGGACTTTGACAATCCTCTCTCACCATCAGACAGATCTTCCAAGCAAAAATTGAACAAAGAAATCATAGAACTCAATGACACAATTGCTAATTTAGACTTAATAGACATATATAGAATATTCCATCCATCAAAAAGTGAATACGCTTTCTTCTCAGCAGCTCATGGATCCTTCTCTAAAATAGACCATATGTTAAGCCACAAAGCTACTCTTAGCAAATACAAAAACATAGAGATACTACCTTGGATTCTATCAGATCATAATGGAATGAAAGTAGAAATCAATGACAAAGTTAAAAACAGAAACTACTCCAACACCTGGAGATTAAATAATATGCTATTGAATGATGCATGGATAACAGAAGACATTAGGGGGGAAATAAAAAAATTCTTAGAGATCAGTGAGAGCAAAGATACAACATATCAAAATCTCTTGGATACTATGAAAGCAGTACTAAGAGGAAAATTTATTGCATAGAGTGTATTCAATAAAAGAATGAGAAGTCAACAAATAAATGATGTCACATTACAGCTCAAAACCCTAGAAAAAGGGGAACAGATCATCATTAAAAGTAGTAGAAGACCGGAAATAATTAAAATCAGAGTGGAAATCAATGAAATTGAAACAAAAGAAACAATTCAAAAAATTGAAAAAACAAAATGTTGGTTCTTTGAAAAAATAAACGAAATTGATAAACCCTTAGCTACACTAATGAAGAGAAGGAGAGAAAAATCCAAATTACTAAAATTCGTGATGGAAATGGAAATATTACAACAGACACAATTGAAATGCAAAACATAATAAGAAGCTACTTTGAAAATTTATACTTCAACAAAATAGAAAACCTGGAAGACATCAACAGGTTCCTAGAGGCATATGAGCCACCCAAACTGAATCTGGAGGACATACACAACTTAAATAGATCAATTTCAAGCAATGAAATAGAAGAAGTCATCAAAAGCCTACCAACAAAGAAAAGTCCAGGACCAGATGGATTCACAGCCGAGTTCTACAAGACCTTCAAAGAAGAGCTCATTCCAATACTCCTCAAAGTATTTCATGAAATAGAGGAGGAGGGAACCCTTCCAAACTCATTCTATGAGGCTAATATCACCCTGATACCAAAACCAGAGAAGGACACATCAAGGAAAGAAAACTTCAGACCAATGTCCCTAATGAACATAGATGCAAAAATTCTTAACAAAATTTTAGCAAATCACATACAAAAGCATATTAAAAAGATAGTGCACCATGATCAAGTGGGTTTCATCCCAGGGATGCAAGGTTGGTTCAACATTCAGAAATCAATAAATATAATTCACCACATCAACAGACTTAAAGTCACAAACCACATGATTATTTCAATAGATGCAGAAAAAGCATTTGATAAAATATAGCACCCCTTCATGCTCAAAACACTAGAAAAAATAGGGATAGTGGGGACATTCCTTAACATTGTAAAGGCTGTCTATGCTAAGCCCACAGCTAACATCATTCTAAATGGAGAAAAATTGAAAGCATTCCCCCTGAAATCTGGAACAAGGCAGGGATGCCCTCTTTAGCCACTACTATTCAACATCATCCTAGAAACTCTAGCCAGAGCAATTAAACAGACCAAAAAAAATTAGAGGAATGCAAATAGGAAAAGAAGAACTCAAACTATCCCTATTTGCTGATGACATGATTCTCTATTTAGAAGAGCCTAAAAATTCCACCAGAAAACTTCTGGAACTCATAAATGAATTCAGTAAAGTAGCAGGATATTAAATTAATGCTCATAAATCTAATGCATTTTTATTCATAAGTGATGCATCCTCTGAGAGAGAAATTAGGAAAACTATACCATTCACAATAGCCTCAAAAAAAAAATAAAATACTTGGGAATCAATCTAACAAAAGAGGTGAAAGACCTCTACAATTAGACCTACAGAACACTAAAGAAAGAAATTATAGAAAATCTGAGATGATGAAAAGATCTCCCATGTTCTTGGATAGGCAGAATTAATATCGTCAAAATGGCCATACTACCAAAAGCATTATGCAAATTCAATGCAATTCCAATTAAAATCCCAATGATGAGCCTCACAGAAATAGAGCAAGCAATCATGAAATTCATTTGGAGGAATAAGAGACCCAGAATAGCTAAAGCAATCCTTAGCAAGAAGAGTGAAGCAGGGGGTATCACAATACCAGACCTCCAACTATACCACAGAGCAATAGTAACAAAAACAGCATGGTGTTGGCACCAAAATAGACAGGTAGATCAATGGTACAGAATAGAGGACACAGAGACAAACCCACATAAATACAGGTATCTCATACTTGACAAAGGAGCCGAAAACATACAATGGAGAAAAGATAGTCTCTTCAACAAATGGTGCTGGGAAAACTGGAAATCCATATGCAGCAAAATGAAACTAAACCC